>KZ805361.1:0-30973 GCA_003073855.1 Periconia macrospinosa
CAACCCCCACCACCCGCTCATCAATCCCCTCCTCCTGCTCACCAACCCCCACCACCCGCTCATCAATCCCCTCCTCCCGCTCACCAATCCCCTCCTCCCCCTCACCAATCCCCACCCGCTCATCAATCCCCTCCCGCTCATCAATCTCCTCCCGCCCACTCTCCTTCCACAGTGGCTCCGTCTCCCTCTCCTACTACTAAATCTCCTTCTCCGGCTGAGTCGGTATGTCAATATTGCCCCGCGGCTGCATGTACAATTTCTTTCCTTGATTCTCTTTCAAACTTCATTTCTTTCCTTCTTCTACCTTTTCTTATCTCCTTATCTTTCTTTTCTTCTCACCCCTCCTTCAAACAAGAAAAAAAAAGACCCTTAATCTAACCTCACATCTAGCCCTACGCGAACACCACCGTGCCCTCTCCCCCAGGAGTCCCAACAACCTACACCACCATCTCGGCCTCCAAGTCTACAATCATCACCACCACCATCAAGCCGACCCCCATCCCAATCCCAACCCCCGTCGTCCCGCCTACCTACCCCAGCGGCTCGCCCCCACCACCTGGTGTCCCCGCACCTTCTTCGCCCGTGGCTCCTGGTGTCCCTGCGCCCTCTGTTCCCGGCGTACCACCTAGCCCGCCTGCGGGTAGCTCCACGCCTAGCGTGCCTGCGCCTAGCCAGTTCCCTGGCGCTGCCGCAAACGTTCAAGCTAAGGTGATGGCCGTCGTGGTCGGTGTCGTCGGTGCTGCGGCGATGGCCTTGTAAATGATTGTATAGTTGGCCAAGCCGAATATATAGGCAAACGTGGAGGAATGTAATGTTGGTTCTCGTCAACCGAGTACGGTCCTTTTATTAGATGATTTTGATGAACAACGCCATGGAAATTGCTTTTTGGTTTTGGAAGAGAAGCATATGTTTTAACGACCTTCTACGATTTGGAAATATTTGGATACGCATGGGTATTTATGCATGGACATCATTGCACCACTCATTTAGACGGACAGTATCACTACGATCCTTACAAGAAAAGAAAGATGGGAGGAAAGAATTTGAATAATGTAAAATTTAATTCGAGATTGTTTTGTATTAAGTGTTCAAGTTGTGATGTTTGTATGTTGGCGTCTTTCGTCCTTAGAGGTGGAGGTGGATAAAGAATGTTGATCTCTCTCTCTCGCACTAAGTTGCTATAGGGCATACCCATGTACCTATTTAGCTGGGAGATGGCGAAATACGAATAGAAGATAAAACAGCGCAATCATGTTTCTTTCCTACCACCTCCAATATAAGTTCAATTATGTACGTGATTCTACTGGTATTTCGTCCTAACACGCTCTACGTTTTTTGCCCCAGGCACCCCTCGCTAAAACTATTTACTGAGAACTGACCAGGCTTGTACGACTGACAGAAATTTTGGAGCAGATGCGTATTGCGCCGTTCTCATCTAGAATAATAATTTTTGCTAACACATTATTTTTAGTGTTAAGTTTCGTTTGTGCGGAAGTAATCTAATATGCAGGAGCACACTTACATCTGACAAACATGTAAGCTTACTGCTAGTTATATTAAATAGGATGTCCAATACCGTAGTACGTTACGATATTTTACCAATAATTATTTTTTGGTTAATAGTTAGTAGCGAACTGGTGATGATATGTGTACCCTCTCTATACGGTACGCTTACTACTTATGGCTCATCTCTATCGTAACTGGCCGTCGTTAAAAATCAATTTTATCACAAGAGAGGACAGTATATCAAGTCACCCCTTCCCTCCGACAATTCTACTCTCACACAGTCTTCTCAACTCTCTTATTCTACTACTTCTTCTCCAAACACTCTACACATACATCTCCATCACACCTCGCGATCCACTATACAGTCTCCAAAAACAAACAACAAAGACGACAAAACGTTCGCCTGCAGAATCTACCAAGCAGTACAGAACCCCAAGACCAACTCTGAAATGACTTCAAACGAAGGAAAAAACCACACAACTGAACGCACGCCACTTCTGGAGCAGTGGTCCGAAAACACTCCAGCTCCAAACACGTCTTACGCCACGATGAGTGGTAACGGGGCTGCCACGTCCCACACACGCACAGAAGAGGGTACATTATCATGGGCCGAGATGATGTATGTCTCCAACCCCTAATCACCCTTCACTCGCTTCCCTGATAGTGCATTGTCATTACCCGTGACACATTTTACTAATTCGCTAACTTGACATTACAGGTACCGATTTGAGTACGACCAACCGGTCCACTCACGCGCATTCCAGGACGAGAATGATCCTGAACTCGGGATCATGGTGGAGGGAGAAGAGGAGGGCGGCAGAGGCCCAGGATTTTGGTCCTCTTTCGCCCGTTGGTTGATGGTGGGACTGGTGGTGGTTGTGCTTTTCTGCTGGTTTCTCTGGAAGGCGGTGCAAATGGAGAGGGAAGGGCATCACCATCATCATCGGTGAAGAAATTTTGCAATTCTGCTTTTTTTGAGCGTGAGGGTAGTGGTTTGATTCCTAACGAGTTCGAGGATAGCATCGTGTATATAAATACCCAAACTAGGCATAGTCACACCACCCATGAGCAAATCCATGTACGTCATTCGGACATGGCACGCTGCCCCTCTCTCCACCAAAAAAAAGCAAGCATCACTCTGTAAAGACACTTATCCAAGGTTTTCGTCATCGCGCAAAAAATCAAATAATAGTAATCGTCTTCAATGCCCCCTTGAAACACTCGAGATGCCTGGTTTGGTCCGCAAGCTCCTGGTTTTCGCTGCCGTCGATGGCCTGATTCTGCAGCCTGCCCCGCCGCGCAACCATCCGCCGACGACGCAGCAGGCCATCAAAATCGACTACAAGGGCAATGTGGGCCCATTATTGAAGGATAGGTGCGAGGAAGATACCACGTCTGCGTCTCTAGAGACGCATGGCATCATCGGTACGTATTACCAAGAGCAAAGTTCTATTTGTGTAAACAACTTCGCCGACTAACCGCGCGACGCAGGCCTCCTCAAAATCGCAACATCCTCCTTCCTCATATCGATATGCGGTCGCGAGCAAGTCGCTCAAATCCGCGGGAAGCCCGTGTACAAAATCACCGACGTCGCTCTGATTCCTCTCGCGTCGCGCGCCGACGCCGACAAAGCCATCGTATCAGCCCGCGAGCATGTCCGACGGCGGAGAGAAGCCGAAGGGCTGGGCGATGAGGACTACGATAGCGATAGCGAAGACGATGCCGCGAGCGTAACGGACTCGCTGGTCGAGGAACCCGCAGCTGCACCTACAGAAGTCAAGGACCCCGTCACCGGGCAACAGGGGCCCGTTCATGGCAGGAATACTAGCGTCGCAGAGGATGTTATGCAGCACAAGGGGCTATATGGGCGCTTTGCGGATAAGTGGTTCTCGAGAAAGGGTTGGAAGACGGATAGTCGAAGGACGCAAGGCTTGAGCTCGGCGGATGACTTGCGCAGAGCGACACCGAAGAATGTCGAGTCTACTCTGCCGAAAGAAGAGGAGGAGAACCCGAAGAGCCCTTCAAAACCGGATGCTCTTCCTGTGGATGATGTGAACGTTCCGGAGCCCGTTAGCCCGACGGATATACCAAAGGCGTTGGAGGGACAGAATGACAGTACTACTAATGCTCTTCTCCCCAAGATCTTGCGTACCACCAAGATGTACTTTTCCTCGGGCAACTTTTTCTTTTCATATGATTACGATTTATCGCATGGAGTAGGCCAGCAGAATCCCAGCTCTAGCGTGCCGCTTTATAAACAGTTTGATCCTCTTGTGAGTTGTTTTCCCTGCTACTATACACTTTATTATGCTGACGTTGGCAGTACTTTTGGAACCAGCACATTATCTCCCCTTTCAGCAATGCGGGTCAGCACAATTTCGTTCTTCCCATCATGCAGGGTTTTGTTGGGCAGCGAGCATTTAGCATCAAAGTCGTCAATACCAATACCAATAGCATAGTGATTGATCCAGAGTCTACACCGGACGACATGGAACTGCAGAATATAAGGCAAAAAGAATTGGACACTGAGTCCGACTCCGACACCAACACAAATACTCCCCCTGATACGCCCCCTCCGGAACCTTCAAATGGGAAGGATTTCCTCATCACGCTAATATCGAGGCGATCAACCAACCGGGCCGGACTGCGCTATTTGCGTAGGGGTGTGGACGATGAAGGGAACACGGCCAACACAGTTGAAACTGAACAGATTCTCTCGTCATCTACATGGAATACAACGCAGGATACCATATTTTCCTTTACTCAACTTCGCGGGTCTATACCTTTGTTCTTTTCGCAATCCCCTTACAGTTTGAAACCGCAGGTGGCTACCTGGGGATCCACCGAGACAAATGCCAAAGCGTTCAGGCGTCACTTCGCGGATATCTCTTCTAGGTACGGTACCATCTACAGTGCCTCACTAGTGGATAAGCATGGCACGGAAGCCAAAATCGGTGAACTTTACGAACGCCATTCCAAGATTTTAAACGAGAATGGGGGTATGGATGGGAAAGGGAAGAAGCTTGATTTTGAATGGTTTGATTTCCATAACGTGTGTCGCGGTATGCGTTTTGAGAACGTGTCCAAACTAATGGACACCCTGGGACCGTTCTTCAAATCCACCGGATGGACCGAAATATCCAACGACCAGATAGTACACAAGCAGTCTGGTGTAGTGCGAACAAACTGCATGGACTGCCTCGATCGCACTAACGTTGTACAATCCGCATGCGCGCGGACGGCACTCGAGGCGCAACTCTCAGCCGGCAGTTTCAGCATCGACCTCCAAAACGATCCAAGCACTTCATGGTTCAACACGCTCTGGGCGGACAATGGCGACGCCATCTCGCGCCAATACGCAGGCACAGCAGCACTCAAAGGCGATTTCACGCGCACTCGAAAACGCCAAATCACCGGCGCTCTCACCGACTTCGGCCTTACATTGACCCGCTACTATAATAACATCGTTAACGACTACTTCGCACAAGCCCTCATTGACTACCTCCTGGGGCGCGCCACTGACACTATTTTTGCTGAGTTCGAAGCTGACATGAAGAGCTCCGACTATTTCATTGACCTGCGCAAGGTCCGTCAAGCCGCCATCGAGCGCAGCGCAGGCATCGTAATCGAAGACAAGGACGAAGACCTCATACACGGCTGGACCCTAAGCGTCCCTACACATGCCAATGTTCTCAAGACAGCTACTTTCGAGGAAGCCGTCCTTCTACTCACCGAGAAAGCATTATACTTCTGCCGGTTGGACTGGGGTACTGAGAAGGTCCGCGAGTTTGAGCGCATTCCGCTCGATGATGTGAAGGGCGTGTTTCGCGGCGTGTATATCACGTCTACGCTTGCGCAGCGACATATGGATGAGGCGAAGAATGTTGGCTTCGTGTTGAGATACAATACTGAGGACCCTTCGGGTGGGGGCGAACTCGTAAGGAGGAATACGAGATCACTGGACTCGGGTAACACGGGGGCGCCTTCGGATCATAAAAAGTCTTCTGGAGGAGAAGGAGGAGGAGCACGGTTCCTCGCGTTCAAAGCACTCCCACCAAGCAGCACCATTGCGCCGCGTCCACCCTCCTCGCCTTCCTTGTCGGCATCAAATACTTCTTTGTCGGCGCCTGATGTTGACGATACACCTGAGACGGAACAAGAGGTTGTGAAGAGTATTTGTGAGGAGATTGCACGGGAGGCGAATAAGTTACGGCGGAATAAGACGGGGAGTGGAGAAGAACAAGGGAAAGACGAAGAAGGACTCGTCGTGGAAGAAAAAGATGTTGTCAGTGTTGCGGATGCGAAGAAGAGCACAGGGTACCTGGAACAATTGGGGTATGCTGTTAAGAAGATGGTTTGGTCGTAACTTAACCTGTCATCGTGGGGAAAGGAAGAGTGAGGGAGGGGTGGATGAACGAAGGGATGTGTAAGGGTAATGGAACTAATTCTGGGTCACTGCTTTTACTCCATGTGAGAGAGGTAAGGGAGGTTTATGCAAGGATATACATACCTACTTCAGCACACATACATGCACACAGGGGTGGTTAATACACACATCACATGAAAGAATATCCATTATCTATCCCTTGTGTTGTCTTTACCGTTTCTTCTCTTTGAAAAGAACGTAGGTTAGACATCCAACTCACTCTTGTTGGACCTACCTACCGATTCTCCACTTAAATCCTTATCTCTCTCTTACCCCGTTCAATAATTCTCCCCCTCTCTCCACACAACACACACACCCTCTCCACAACATCCCACCTTTCTATTCGATTCTCCTCCCCCATCCCTCCCTCTCCTTATCACGAGCTACACAGGTAGCGCGTTAACTAACCCATGCATACCTTCATTCTCTCCAATTTCTCTTCTAATCAAGCGGATTTTGCGCACAAGCTCTGAGCGCGACATTTCACTCCCCAATTGAAAAAAAAAAAAAAAAAAAAAAAAAAAAAAAAAAAAAAAACATTAAAAATACAGACATAGAGAAGAAGGAGAAAACCCCCACGTGGGAACGCGGTTAAGAAAGTTTAAGCTTCATTTTCGGACAAGGGATCCCTAAACGCGTCGACGTCAGCGGCGCACCGCTTAATTTTTTTCTTTCTTTCCGAAATGCCACCTGCCAGGCTGCCCCCCATGTAAGCCGTGCTTACGGTTACTGTTACAGTGAGACTACCTTTTCGGTGGAGACGAAACTGTTACATTGGGGCAAGTGAAACGGAGAATTATCTCGAATGTTCATTTCATTTCTTGGTGCAAATGAAACTTGGATAAAGAAGACGAAGGAAGGGATTTTGAAGAGTGGGAGGGTGGGTTATGACGTCATGGGATGGATTCGGAATGGGGATGCGATTCGTTTTGCAAGATCGTGATAGCGGTTGTTTTTGTCTGATAACTTTAACGTGAAGCCCAAAAAAAACCGCCCTTTTTGGAGACAAGCAGTGACAAGCCTTTCAGGGTGCCTAGAAAACACCCACCCACACGCGCGCAATAGGGACCACATGATCTAAAACTCAGAAAAGGTGGTTGTAAAAAGGAACTCCCAACTCCAATTGCCGTCACAATGAAAAATGGCGATCGTCGTTGACGTCGAGGTTCGGACAAGGAAAATCCCACGCGCGCACGCGCCGTCGAACGAGCCGTCGCGGTATCTTTCGAAACCGCGGCATTTTCGCTTGCTTCTCACTCGTCTGCTCCATTGACGTTACCCACCTTTTTTCTCGTTTTTCTCAGGTCCACATTGTGGAGTGATGACGGTCCAGTAAGATGACGAGATGAAGAATCCGACGCGGCGAACGCTCAACGATTCGCTTTGATAGAGTGTCGGGTCGCGGACTCGATACTGGAAGGAGTATGCGGCCAGCTCAGCTGGCTGCTGAGTCGTGTTTTCCATCTCCACTACGTCTCCACTGCGTCGTCTTGTGATGTGAGATTGGATCGGGTGCTTACAGGCTTTGTCTAGTGCGCTTTCCCTGGTGCTTATGCTTGCTTGTGTCTTGTGCTTGTTCCTTATGCTTCTTTGCGGGGGCCGGGGGGATTGTTGGTGGGTTGGTACCGCGGTTTCTTGCTTTGAGGGGTCTCCAGCGCGGGGATTGGACCGTTGCCATGGGGTTTTCTCCAAATGCGCCCACGGTTTTGGGAGCCGTGTCCGGAGAGGGCGGTCCATGACGGGTTCAACGTATATAAAGTGGTTGTGTCCCCCTCTCTTTGCTTGGGTCTTTTTCTTTGTTTCACATAGGTTTGCAACCTTTGATTGGGTTTTCTTGTTGGTTCGAAAACCAAGGGTGTGCGATCCAGGCAATATGTATCAAATTGGAAATATCTACGGTATCACCGCAATTGCGGTCATCGGTGGTGGTCTGTTCGGGTTCGATATTAGCTCTATGAGCGCCATGTATGTTGCTGCTACCTTTTTTTTTTTTGCTTCTTTCGGCCGTGAAAGTTCGTGATACTGATATTTGTGCAGCCTCCCCACTGACCAATACCGATGCTACTTCAACCAAGGTCCTCATGGCCCTGGTTTCGACGATGACCCAAAGTGTTCCGGGCCAAGCGCGAACGTGCAAGGAGGCATCACCGCTGCCATGCCCGGAGGATCTTTCATTGGCGCTCTCCTTTCTGGTTACTTGACTGATATGTTTGGTCGTAAAAACACCATACAAATCGGGTCAGTCATTTGGTGCATCGGTTCCATAATCTCTTGTGCTTCGCAAAACATCGCCATGCTCATTGTCGGTCGCTTCATCAACGGCATCTCCGTCGGTATTTGCTCTGCTCAGGTCCCCGTCTATGTCTCGGAACTTGCGCCGCCTTCAAAACGTGGCAGGGTGGTCGGTGCGCAACAGTGGGCTATTACCTGGGGTACGTCTTCTGGGTTCAAAGTAGTATCAAGACACCATGTCGCGTGGCGTTTTGAGACCTTGATTGCCCATTGAACCATCTCTGGTTGAGTTAAGCTGACTTTGTACTGGCGAATTTTAGGTATACTCATCATGTACTTCATTTCTTATGGCTGCACTTTCCTTGAGGGACCATCCGCCTGGCGCATTCCGTGGGGTATTCAGATGCTTCCCGCTGTCATGCTCTTTTTCGGTCTTATACTTCTCCCTGAGTCTCCGCGTTGGTTGGCTCGTAAGGACCGATGGGAAGAGTGCCAGGCCGTTATCACACTCGTGCACGGGAAGGGCGATCCTAACGCACCTTTTGTGCAGCTCGAGATGGAAGAGATCAAACAGATGATCGAGTTTGAGAAACAAAACGCCGACGTTACCGTATGGGAACTGTTCAAGCCTCGTATGCTCAACCGTCTGCACATTGGTATCTTCACCCAGATATGGTCGCAACTCACGGGTATGAATGTCATGATGTGTACGTATATCCCGTGTGTGTCGTGGCGTTCAGAGGATTTCGAACCCACTGCATCATTCTCAATCGAACTTGACTGACATGTGTGATTAGACTATATTTCGTACATCTTCGGAATGGCAGGCCTGAGCGGCAACATCAACCTCATCTCATCATCCATTCAATATATCATTAACGTTTTCATGACCGTCTTTGCTCTCGTTTTCATCGATCGCTGGGGCCGCCGCGCTCCGCTGGTCATCGGTGCACTGCTGATGGCGACCTGGATGTTCGCCAATGCCGGTTTGATGGCAACGTATGGCCGCAAGGCACCTCCTGGGGGCCTCGATAACATCGCTGAGCAGTCCTGGGAAATTACAGGCCCAGCTTCGAAAGCTGTCATCGCCTGCACTTACCTCTTCGTCGCCAGCTACGCACCTACTTGGGGTCCTGTATCCTGGATCTACCCCCCAGAGCTGTTCCCCCTGCGAGTGCGTGGCAAAGCTGTTGGCTTGACCACCGCGTGCAACTGGATATTTAACTTTGCGCTGTCGTACTTCGTCCCGCCGGCTTTCGTCAACATTCAGTGGCGAGTGTATCTTATATTTGGGTGCTTCTGCACAGCCATGGCTCTTCACGTATTCTTCATGTTCCCGGAAACTGCAGGAAAGACGCTCGAAGATGTTGAGGAGATGTTCCTCCGCGGTGTGCCTGCTTGGAAGACTCGCGTTGAATACGACAGCGTGAAGAAAGCTGAGGGCGGGCAATTGAGCGACAAGGAGAAGAATGTGGGCATGCTGCATGAGCAGAGTCCGGAGAGGGTGGAGAATACCAGCAAGGCTGAAAATGCCTAGATTGATGGGTTTTACCGGGAACCATGCGCGCTGTCAGTAAGTGCGAGCAAGAGTTCTCGCTCGAGGGGGGAAGAGTAAGGATTCGGGATCCTGCTCGAATACAGTTGCTTCGAAATTTCCTTGTACAAATTCAAATTCAATTATTTGCTATAGCGATTATTGTGTATTAGGTTGCCGTGCTGCTCCACGCCTGTGTTACGTTGATTAGTTAACCCCGCCAAGTCAATGAGGGGAAGGCACGACTCACAGCGTCGTCACGTGCCACTCTGCTCCTACCTGCCTTGAGCCAGGCATCTTTCGTTGCCATCCAGACATCATCCTTCGTTGCCATTACCTTCGCTTCTCTCAACTCTGCCAGCATCCCCATTTTTGACCCTGGGCTTTGTCTTCCTTGCCACTCGAACTGAGGTGCGCATATGGGATGTAGAGTCGAAACGCATCGCGTGCTTCAAAGGTTTGCAGCTATTGATTGATCGGCAGGTTTTTGGGCTTGGCTCAATACTCTACATGTAGCTTTTCCTAGGGGATTAGAGCTCGTCTTCCGAATTCATATCGCATTACACCGGGTTTCGGATTTGCTTCCATCTTTTCTCTTCGTGGATGCAAAGAATTTGCACATGCTCGATGATGAACGCATTCCATTTCACATTGTGCTGCCACTCGGATGACTGGAGGATAGCGAAGGAATTACATTTTCCTAAATCCAAGACGAGGAATCATGCGATTCAATGAAACGATAGGAGAAAGTTGGTTGTCGTGCCGCCAGGCTGCAGAAGGCGACTACTTTTGAGTACGCCCGGATTGTTACACACGGGATTGATAAAACTAGCAGCGATGAACTTCGTGAAGCTATTGATTGTCGTATGACTAGCAGTTCTTGAAATTTATGAAACTATTGATTCTTGAAAGCGCCACAGAACTTTGTTTTTTGACAAGCACTATGCTTCGACCGGCTTCAAAAGCCCTAGAGCTACAGATATTGAAAGAGCTGCGGGCATCGATCAACACATACTACGGAACTCTCTCCGCTCTTACACCGGAGTCAATGTCGTGCAGCGGATGTCTTGAACTTCAAACCGTTTGGCAACGCACAGAAGATATCGCATATTTTCTTCTAGGAATATTTGAGGTTAATTTCCACTGGTATATGACGAATGGGACAGCTTTTTTAAGGTTCCAACGCGAGATCCACCAAGGAGAGCCTGATTAGTTAGAGTCTCGTTGCCTGGTCAATTGGCACGACTCTAACGCACTCTCCTAATCGGAGAAATCATCCGGACGTCTGAGAGTAGCCTCCTGACTCTATCCACCGACAGTTTTGAAGTTCGCGGAAAAATCATGATGCATGATAAGCACACCGCCGACTCCGAGATTCGTTATCGCGATCCTGGTCATTAGATAGAGATGTATAGTTTGCTAAGTTCTAATCATCAGGGATCTGCTGATGATCATGAATAATACATATGTATAACCCTGCAAGTGCATTGAACTTTGAAATGTTCCATTTGCATCCTTTCGCGGTCGAATCATCGTCTGAGACTTACATGCAATAAATGAAGCATTATGGCATTTCCGAGGAAGTTTCTTGCGAGAACCCAAAAAGTTATCCCTGGTGCATTCCGGTGATGCTCAAAATATCAGACCATGCTATTTCCACATAAGATGCAGTATTAAGCAGAGCTACATCAGCGACAAACCCACATTTGAGCTTGGAATGACACCATGTAGCGTTAGAATTGCCAACACTTCACCTCAACATTTTGAAGCGCACTCTCCTTGGTATTGGCATTATTTGAAGCACTGTGAATGGCTCAAAGCTTTTGTTATCAGTACGATGGGGCGGAACCCTTTGATCCTTAGATTCAACAATGCAAATATGTCGACATTCATTGTGACGGTCATGAGATAAGACGAGATCCGAGAAAATACCTATTGGATTTCTTTTAACAAGGGAAACATCAGAGTAAGCGTAATCACTGTTTTGGAGAGATTTAGAGATCATGATCCTCGAATGAGTTTGGATGAGGCCGCTATAGATGGGTGTCGCTACAAATGAGCAGGACAGTGAAGTCAGAAGAAGGAAGCATTGATTGGATTGCCCCTCTTCCTAAAACTGGGGATCTGTCATGTATAAGGGAAACTGATTCCTCTCTTTTCATGTGATGTCCTAGCCTAAGGTAGCTATATACAGCTATTTTATTGCCTTTGTAAGGCTTCACGTTATCTTACAGAGCAGTGTAGGAGAGCTCTTCTCCTTTTGGTATCTTCAGCGAGAGCTGATCTCTGCATTGTTCAATGATCACTGCCGCACACAGCGACAATGGGTAATAGGTCAATATAGCAATCTTCAACTATATGCTTCGGACGTTGTATCTGGAACACGAGTAGGCTACTTCCTCCTATGATGCTGCCGAAAAGCAGTCAAGGTTAATTGATTCGTTTTCTGTGATTGAGGTTTAGAAGACAAGTTGATTTTAACCTGGTATGCCATGGCATTTTCAATGATCTGATCTAACGGCAGAATCATCTTCTTCAATTATTCCCCTTGGATTCATGTGATGGCTCGAAGCTGACTCGCACATGAAGTGTGATGCACTGAGTTCAACATATCATTTCAAATGGAGAAGCTCTTAAAGAACATTTCTCTGCATACATCACCACTTATGCACACAAGATCCAAATCTCCTTACTCCTGGTCAAGCTCCTCACCACACCCCTCAGGTCTCGCAACAAGATTACATCTCGCCGCCCTCCCGTCACCAATCTCAACCACATAGTCCCACCCCCACCTCGCCGCCATCCCCCAAGCCGGATAATCCGTACTCACAATCTGCGCGCCGCTCTCCCACGCACTCTCCCTCATCGTCTCGTCCCTCGCCAACACCGTCTCAAGCGGCACATCCGCCCTCGTCCTCACAAGATACCCCTTCCTCACCAACCTCTGTATCTCGGCCAGATTCTCCTCTCCGCGTGGCTCGTTGCGCTTCAACACCGCGGCATCCGGCGCGCCTTCGATCGCGTTTGTGAAAACAGTACGGTTTTCCAGCGAGGCGTGTCCGTTTGCGGTATAGATTTCCCGCGGGGAAGAAGGGTCAGAAGGGCTAGGATCGTTGTCGAAGAAGAACATGAATTTACCCCTCGAGGAAGCAAGAGACGGCCATCCGTTCGTCAATACGCTTTTCTCGAGCGTGAGGTTCGACACGCGCACGTCGTCGGGCGTGATGAGTTTCGTGCGGGGGAGCACGGATTGTATTTCCTCCTCGACGCCGAGAAGACGTGTGAGTGTCCAGTTTAGCGCCGTGTTGTTGGGGCAGAGACCGCCGAACGCGCAGGCGGGGGCATCGGATTTTAGCTCGAGGTCGATGATGATGGGGATGTGCGTTGGGTTTGCGTCGGACCAGGTTTTAAGTTGTGTGAGGCAGTCGACGAAGGTGTGGCAGATGGAGTCGGGATCGAGGTCTGTTACGTGGAATACTTTGATGCCGGGGGATTGGAGGACTGTACCGTCGAAGGGGGTGGTGGAATTAGTTAAGTTTGCGAGTTTCCAGATTAGAGGGGGGTAGTAGAGTCCGCCTTTGTCGTCCGGGTGGAGATCGAGTTCCAGAGATCGCACCCCTTGGTGAGAAAGTTGGTTAGGGAGGTTGGAGTGCGAGTAGTAGTAGTTTTCGGGCTTGGTCATGTATGTCTCGAAGGCTGTGCGTTCGGCGAGTGTGATTTCGCGGTGGTAGGAATTGTGGGTTCCGACTACTTGGATGTGATTGAGACGGATAGATGAGGTGTTGGAGGTTGGGCTCGTGAGGGACGAGAGGGCATTTTCTTTGGTGGTTGTATTATTAGTTTGTCTGCATGCGGACTGGATTAGGGGAGGAGAGATACGTACGAGCGAAGAGAATGTAGCTCACTGCTAGCTACGTGGATAAAGAATAATTAGTTTCCTCGATTAGGTCACAAATCTTCACCTCTAACACCTTTCTACGTTCATATCTAAGTGTGTCTACTCACTGATTTCCCGAACATGTTGTCGTTTTCACAGTACGTGCACCCCCAGGTATCTCAACAAAAGTACCATGAAAAACACGGCGAGGAAGCCCCAATCCCAACGATGTAGTCATCTTATATACAATTTCTATCCCGCCTTTCTATGGGGACTATTATTTTCGCGGGGCGCGCGAAGTCGTTCTGAGTACATTGCGTATGCAACGCAGTCACGTGTACGCACTCCAACGCATGATTGGTTGGTGTCGACGGTGCTAACATTACTTTTCGGTGTAATGGTATGGATGAGGAAAAGTGTCACTCGAGTGGAATTCTTGATACTGCTTGGGAGGGTGAGTGATAGATATGGTATCTCTGTTTTCCGTTCATGTTTATGTTTGTTTGTTGTTGTTTGGGAGTGGAGAGGTCGAAATAGGGGTGAGCGTGGGATGATGCATGTGAGATGTAGGATGGATCTCTCCGGCATTACATGTTCCGCCGCTAGAACACGGGGCTTCCCGCGCAAAAGCAAAATAAAGTAGACAACATTTTCCCGGTTCCGATCTCTACTAAGTTAGCTAGATCTTTCAGTGTGGCGGTGAAGCGTCTAACCTACAACAATTGCATGAGACACTCGTCATTGAACGTGCGCATGCATCTATTGGCGTGACTGACACGTGTACATGCTAAAAATATTCTTTATTCTTCCTTTTGTTCTATTCAGCTGCACATCATCTAGGACAGTGAATTATGGTTTAATCTAAGCAAGTTCGAGACATATGTAGCCGCAGGAACTACTGTATTTGGGTACACAGTGACGAGGGGTAACCTTGTTCGGAATAGTGGTGGCGTGTCGCAGGTTTACTCCATACACAGCCTGTGGACGATTCCAATGTTGTTTTTGATAGATACACAATAGCGTTGCTTTTGAATAGGAGTTATTGTGGTTGTAGGCTTTTAGGTACCAGCCATTTGGTTTCAACCGGACCTTCTTCCTATTGTTTCATACAAGATGCATTCTATTTTGGCTGAAACTACCATCTGATCTGCTCTCCGGCGCGACCAATAAACATGCCAACTTCAGAATCCCTTTTGCCCTGTAAAATTTCCACAATGCCATCCGCGCTGGTCTGGGGGTCCTCCGCCCCCATCTGCTTTCTCATCGGCTGGAGTTCAGCACCGCCAAGATTCGATATGACGAACCCGGGGCAATAGCACCATACTTTACACCCGAAGCTCTTTAGCTCCTTGTATTGTGTTACAGTCAGCATGTTCAATGCGGCCTTGGTCACTCGATAAGCTGGGAGACCTCCGTCACCGTACTTGCTCTCTGCTGGGTTCGCGCAGTTGTGGATGCTGCCTCTCTCAGACGATACGTTGATGACTTTGGGGGCTGGGGAGTTCTGTAGGAGGGGGATGAGGGAGTTGGTAAGGATTGTAGGACCGAAGACGTTTATTTCGAATAGATTACGGAGTTCGGCGCGCGTGGGGTGTTTGCCACCTTCTGCTATGCCAGCGTTATTTATGAGGGAGTCGATGCGGCCGAAGTCCATCGAGATCTGATTGATTGCGGCTGATATGGAGTCATCGTTGGTAACATCAAGCTCGAGGAGGCTTAGAGTGCCTTGTGGTCTCTGGGATTGTAGATCTTTCAGACATTTTTCGCCTTTTGCTAGGTTTCGCACACCCATGATAACATGGTTGGTTGGCGTGGAGATGAGTGATGCAGTCGTTACCAACCCTATACCGCTACTGGCACCTGGTGTTTTGTTTAGCCAAGATATTGATTTACCGCATATGCGAACGCCACAATGGGTAACGGACCGGTGATCAGAATGATCTGCTTTTGCGGAGCCATGGTGTCGGTAAGTTTTCAAGTGTGGAGATGATTAGGTTTGCGACAGTGAGGATTCAAGATTTGAACATCAACACTGACTATTGTAAGATACCATTCATCTTTTTATACTGTTAGGCAGCGGAGATTATCCTCGTCCGTGTCATATGTCGCTGTACATTGTAACGGATATAAGATGTGCTAACCCCAGTGTTCATCGAACACACCTGTACTCGTGAAAGCTAAACTCCGACGGTCCGACGCAACATGATCATATTAATACATTCAACCACCATTCCACCATAGAGTGGATGTACTTCGTAAGCTTAGTAACTGATCATGAAACAATCTGAAGTTGCATGATGTACTTGTGGATCGTCGTATACGCATGTATGTAGATAAGGAACTGTTCAGCAAGCATCAAGGTGCACAGAAAATGAAATCTTCGGTATATACATATATGAATATACACCAATCAAAATAGATAAGAGAACAGGTCCAATATCAAAAAGGGGTTGTGGCAGACGTCTGTTCGGGTGTCCTGTGATAAATATAATCTCGGATAGAGGGGAACCGCTTAGTCATCCACAGCCAAAATTTCGAGGGCTGAGGGAGAGACGAGTGCCAACCCTCTCTACATTCTCTAGCCCCCAACGCGACGGTATCCCTAGCTGAAGTCTCCCCTTTGCTATGCGCACTCGCTCATTATCTTCAAAGCACTTAGAGTCGATACGAAAAATAGCGATGATAGAGGAGCTGATGGATGACGTCTGCGCTCGCCGAGTCCCTCCGACCTAGCTATGGGGCTGCCACGTTCTTTTTTTCTTTTTTTTCCCAGCCCGGCGCACAACGCCGTGCCACTCACCACAGCATCATTGACCACTGCAGCTCTCTCACGAAATCTCAAATTTGAGGCCATTGTAAAAGGAAAAAGAAAAAAAAAAAAAAGTTAGCTCCTGAGTTTCATGGAGTACGAAAGCCATCGGCAGTGACAGGTACCGTTGGATAGCTCGTCACTCCCATCGAGACGAGACGTACACCAACTGATTAAACGGCTCTCTGGAACAGTTACGGATATGGCGTGCTACTGCTATATGCCATTCTCCGCAATCTGCTTGTTTTGCATCACCATCCACAACCTCTCCGTGTACTACGTCCATCGTTTATTTGCGTTTGCCACAATTAAATGCGCGGTACATGTCACACGTTGCGCGACTCAGCTATCCCAGGACTTGCATAATCCAAATGCTTTGGTGTAAAGCAATATCGACTGGAGCTAATGTGCTAATTATCACAGGGCTAGTGTGTTACTTTTTCGCACCTGCGATGTGTTGCTTTTCGGTTCCTCCCTGACTCCATGGAATAGCTAGACCAGACCGGATTTTTCTTCTTTCAAGGCAGATCTTCCAAGGTTTTTTGTGCTACTCACCCACCCCTAGCATCCATGTCTAGATCAATAGGCCTCGCCACCCTAAAAAGAATGAGTCGGCTCTAGAGTCTGCAGTGTGCGTCTGTTGCCTCAGCCGAATATAGCAACATGGACTCGGCTTCTAAGTGCGAGCGTGTAGAATCTGGTACACATATCTTCTGCACGTTAAATGGGGCACAAGGGTACCGCTGCAGGGAAGTTTTGTGGATAAGGTATGCTTTCACCTCCTCTTGTGGTGCGTCTAGGCAGGGCCCAGGTTGCGCAAGGGCGGCAGCTCAACAATCATCCAGATCCATCCTAGATCGATGCCGAAGGAGGTTGGCACGGTTCCCTTGCGCAGTAACGCAGGTTTGGACAGGATATATCAACCCAGATAGGTTGGAAAGCAATGCGGTCGTCCAGCGACCGGTTCTAGACGGCGCAAATATGGGAAACAACGGCGGCCATGGCGCGCGGGAAAGGAAAACGACGGTCCCGTTCTAATGTAGGTACCAATCATGTGGGGCTAAATCAAATGATGTAGGGGGTGTGGGAAGCCATTTGATTGTAATTGCAGGCAAATTCACCAGAGCTCCATGGATAAGTTCAACAACATTGAGGTCTATACAGAGGACTTGGCTAGTATTCGTGGTTAAAATCATGTTGGACCAAGCGAGCAAGCTTCTATATTGCGCGCAGCGAACCAATGCGGGTGCGGCTCTCAGTCAAGCATCGGGACTTTTTACTATCGCCGACAGGGATATGGAAGCTTTTGTCTAAGCCCCACAGCGGCATCAACCGACGACCTTCGTGGATCAATGATAGGCACCACGCCAGTGCACGCTCAGCGTGGGACTCTTCTGACGCGCTGGCGACCCTTGACCTTGTTTGATTTTGGGCCATGTCCCTAGTCGGAATGCCTTCCGCGTCTTTCCATGGGCACCGACATGCAGATTCTGTATTGTCGGCCTATCTCTAATCAGTGCACCCGGCAAGCCGCCATGGCATGACCGCCGTCATTGCTTTGCAGTAGTGTCCACAATGGGACCTGTCATGTCAATCCGATATCTCCTCCCGATGGCGTTTCGCCAATCCGAAAAGCTCTTCCCTGCCTATCTCTCTAGCTCTCGACACCGCAATGCTTCTGCTGATCCGACGCCACCTGCAGGAACATGCATCCTCATTGCGTACCTATCTTTTCACCAGGCTAGTATGCTAGCCTGTGGTTCCTGATGCCCATGCCGACTCCACTATTGTGCACATGCTTCTCTATGATTATCAATGTTTTAATTCTCAACCATAGTTGCGCTTTCCTGTTTAGGCCGTGTTCTAATCTTCAACATGAGCTTAATCATGCCGGTATGTGCGCCGAAGCAGGGGCTGCTTGTCCCACCACGTACACCATGGGTTTTTCCCTTAGATGACATCAAAGGAATTTCACCGTGACTTAAAGGTGTCCTGAGCAGCCCGTGTATGTTACCAAGCAAGCCCTCTCACCTGCAACTGCTGTCTCGTTGCTCCTTTCGAACTTGGGTTCAGCGACCATGTCCCTTCTTGCTTATGTTTTAGTTCTCTTCTGCCTTCCCCTTTTCACATCTACCCTTCGATACGACCCCGCACACGAAGGCTGGAACCTCAATCTTAATCAGACTGCCACAGACCCTTTGGACTATTGGGGAGAATGGGAAAACCACACGTTTCACCCGTCACCCAAAAATTGGCGGATCCCCTTCTACGTCCTTACACTTGATCGCTATGTCGACGGAGACCCAACCAACAACGAGGCGAACGGGACCATGTATGAGCATGATATCACGAGCAATCAGTTCCGGTTTGGTGGAGATGCCAGAGGCATGATGAATAACCTCGATTATCTCCAAGGCATGGGTGTCAAGGTAGACTTCCCCAGCGAGAAATTGTTCTCCAGCATCACTGACAATCACAGGCTGTTTACCTATCTGGAACCCCCTTCATCAATATGCCTTGGTCCAGTGATGGATTTGGTGCACTTGACTTTACTCTCCTGGATCACCACCACGGAAAAATACAAGATTGGAGAGATTTAATAGACGAGATGCACCGCCGTGGTATGTATGTAGTATTGGACAACACTCTGGGAACGATGGGGGACTTGCTCCAATGGGTTGGCAACGAGAACGCCACTGCGCCATTCAAGTGGGACGAGTACGACGTGCGATACAAGTCATCACGGCATTACCACGATTTTTTCATTGGCAACGATAAAAACGCAACCTGCACCTATCCTCGAATGTGGGGAGCTGATGGCTACCCTATGCGCGACCAGACAGTTTTGGAAGCAATGAAGCGTCCTTGCAAAGACAGCCAATTCGACCAGGCAAGTCACCCCGTCCAATTGTGGATATTAGACCCTAACGCCACAGTAGTATGGTGATATGAAAGGTGTCGGTGAAGTTCCTGTAGAGCAAACCCAGCTTGCTAAATTTGCCGGTGTGCAAGACCGCCTGCGAACTTGGCGCGACGACGTTCTCGACAAAGTCATGCATTTTTCTTGCATGCAGATTGCCATGCTGGATATCGACGGATTCCGAATGGATAAAGCGGCGCAGACTCCGATCGACGTTCACGCCAAATGGTCAGACCATCAACGAGCATGCGCAAAACGATACAACAAGGAAAACTTCCTCATCGTTGGCGAGATTGTTAGCAAAGTCCCATACGCGTCTCTCATGATCGGAAGAGGAAAGCAGCCTGACATGCATTGGCCTAGCATGGAAGACGCTGTCCGTGCCAACACCAGTAACAGCTCTAGCTTCATCCGACCTGCCGGTTCCGCTGTCCTCGACGGCGATGCCTTTGCATACCCTTTTTATGGAGCTATGACAAGGTTTCTAGGATTAGATGGTCCTATTGGTCTCGAAGGTGTAGACTTTGTCGAGCTTTGGCACGACCTTTTGCTTCACGAAGATTTCTCCAACGCTTACACTGGCGAGTTTGACCCTCGGCACCTGTGGGGTTTGACAAACCAAGATGTGTTCAGGTGGCCTGGTTTGGCAAATGGCACCCAGCGCCATTTACTCGGCCTTTTCATCGCCAACATGATGATGCCAGGCGCACCGTTTCAACTTTGGGGAGAAGAGCAGGAGTCATACGTTCTCGAGAACCAAGCGTCAGATTACATCTTCGGTCGTACCCCGATGGCGTCGCAGCGTGCGTGGCAAATGCACGGGTGCTACAACCTCGGAGCTGAGGTTTACGTGGACTTGCCGTTTGAGAAAGCGTTGCACGGATGCCAAGACGATTCCGTCAGTTTGGATCATCGCGACCCGTCTCACTTTATGCGAAATATCCTAAAGCGACAGTACGAACTCAGGGATCAATACCAGGTTCTGAATGATGGAGCATATCTCCAGACCTTGTCCACCCAGCATCATGACATTTATCTGCCAGGCAGTTTGGGTATGCCATCCCCAACAGGTATTTGGAGTGTTCATCGCGCCGCTTTCCCCAACGTGCAGAACTTCTCCTCGGAGAACGATCTGGCCAACCAGGATGTATGGATAATCTATTCGAACGAGAACAGGACGATGAACTATAAATTCAACTGTCAAAACGCAACGGAAGGATTGATCGCACCGTTTCCGGAGGGCACTACCGTCAAAAGCTTGTTCTTCCCCTACGAGGAAATCACACTAGGAACATCCGCTGCCAGGCTCAATATTTCAGGTTCCGACGCTCCCAATGGTTGCCTTGAAAGTTTCGAAATGGCTCCTTGGGGCTACAAGCTGTTTGTTCCTAAGGACAAATTTGCCACTCCTCGCCCTACTATCACCCGAGTTGTGCCTGGTCACGATGAGCGCCTCGTCCCTCATGGACCAGATGGCGAGCCTCAGGAAATCCCAATTGAGATTCATTTCTCTAGCGAGATGGACTGCGACAATGTAGCCCGTAACTTCTCCATCAGATCTACTACTGCAAATGGGGAGGTCGCGAAACTCAACACATCCAGCATAACTTGTTCCAGTGTACAGCCACAACAAAAGCAAGATCATGTGGGCCAGATAGGAACAGCTTGGGTCATGAAAGGTCTACTTGAAAACGTTCATGACGGTATCCACGTCTACACTCTGAACAATGTTTCGAGCAAGTCGAATGATCTCTACACCCAGGCACGCGATCACTTCATGTTCCGCATTGGACAGCGGGACAATCCGATGATCTTCCCGGGCAGTGCTAACTATTCTTCATCACTCCTACACAAGGACGAGACTACTGGCGCTCTGACGGTGACGCACAAAGCCATTGGCGCCGACAAGTGGCAGTATACACTCAACTGGGGTGCTACATGGAGTGATTGGCAAGATTACACTCCGAATGCCACGCTCGCCAAGCAACCTTGGTCTGGCTCCAAAGACCAGGAGTGGGCCGGCGAACATGTGATGATCCGCTACTGGAGCGAGATGGCTGGCAGCATGGAGCATGTTCAGCATGGCGATGTCGACTTCCATGCACCACGACGCTGGCCGCATATGCACGTCACTGGACCTTGGAACTTGTACGGCTTCGATGCAGGTCTTCCAGACAAGATGGAAGATACTGGCATCGGAGAATGGCACTTTGACATGATGACGGAATACCCTTCAACTGCTATTCTCAGCACGTGGGGCATCAATCCCGACGGTCAACCGGATAAATCTAAAATGTACGGAGATGTTGACCTCGATGGAGTCCTTGACTGGCTCCCACCGACCAGCTTAGGAAAGAACGTCATCAACATTACTAGCCCGGGTATGCCCTATACAGGTGTTAAGATCATAGCAAATGATGGAAACCTGCGATACACATTCCAGCCTGTAGGTTCTGCTTGGAGACAGCTGGCAATCTCTTTATTGCTGGCTCTTGTTCCGCTTTTGACTGGGGCGGTCGCTATCTCCTTGTTCCATAAATCCTTTTACGATGTCAAGTTCAACCGCATGGGCTTGTCGGAGAAGCGAAAAAACAAGCTCCCAGGATTATTGCAACTCTCACCTGCTGCACTTGCCCGCAACGGTCTCATGGCCTTCAGAAAACCGGCCCAGGAAGTCGAGCCGAGTTCACAATCTGACGATGGAATCCCCGGCGCACTCGGCAGGCCTCATAGTACTGTTCTTCTAGCTACCATGGAATATGAGATTGAGGACTGGAAACTCAAGGTCAAGATCGGTGGCCTTGGTGTCATGGCTTCCCTTATGGGCAAAAATCTCCCGCATAAAAGCTTGATCTGGGTTGTCCCGTGTGTCGGAGATATCGAATATCCGATCGATATGATTGGCGAGCCCATGGACATCACGATATTGGGACAAGTGCACAGTATCAATGTGCAATATCACCGCTACAAAAACATCACGTACGTCCTCCTCGATGCACCAATTTTCCGGGCTCAAACAAAGAGCGACCCTTATCCCGCCCGCATGGACGATATGGAGTCCGCCGTGTATTACTCTGCCTGGAACCAGTGCATTGCCGAAACCTGGAAACGCTTTCCTGATATCGATCTCTACCACATCAACGACTACCACGGAACCCTTGCACCGCTTTATATGCTTCCACAAACTCTTCCATGCTGCCTTTCCCTCCACAACGCCGAATTCCAGGGCCTATGGTCTATCAAGAGACCACAGGATATGGATGAGATTTGCAAAGTCTTCAATTTAAGCAAGGAAATCGTCACCAAATACGTTCAATTCGGCGAGGTTTTCAACATGCTTCACGCTGGTGCTAGTTACTTGCGCATCCATCAACGTGGCTATGGCGCTGTTGGTGTTTCGAAGAAGTACGGAAAGCGGTCCTTCGCTCGTTATCCCATTTTCTGGGGTCTTACGAAAGTGGGGGCTTTGCCAAACCCCGATCCAAGCGATACTGCTCCGTGGAACAAGAACGATAAGATTGCTACCGACGTGGCTGTGGATGGTGAGACAGAAGCTGGAAGGGGAATGCTAAGGACGCAAGCTCAGGAGTGGGCCGGCCTGCACATCGATCCCGAGGCTGAACTTTTTGTGTTTGTTGGTCGCTGGTCGATGCAGAAGGGTGTTGACTTGATCGCGGATGTGTTCCCTTCTATCCTCGAGAAGAATTCAAAGACCCAGTTGATCTGCATTGGGCCCGTCATCGATCTCTACGGGAAATTTGCCGCACTGAAGTTGCACCGCCTCATGGAGCAGTATCCCGACCGGGTTTGTTCTAAGCCAGAGTTCACAGCGCTTCCACCATACATATTTAGTGGTGCTGAGTTCGCCCTTATCCCCTCCCGCGACGAACCCTTTGGCTTAGTGGCGGTAGAATTCGGTCGCAAAGGCGCGCTTGGCGTAGGTTCCAGGGTCGGTGGCTTGGGTCAGATGCCTGGCTGGTGGTTCACAATCGAGTCAACGGCTACTAAGCATCTTGTGCGCCAATTCCAGAGCGCCATCAAAGCTGCTTTGTCATCATCAAGGGAAACGCGTGCAGAGATGAGAGCTCGATCTTCGCTTCAACGTTTTCCCGTCGCTCAATGGCTGGAAGGCCTCGAAACATTGCATGCTGGGTCTAAGAAGGTTCATCGGCGCAACCCAGGCCTCGATCCTTCAGATTCGTCGAGCAGAGGGAGTACGAGCACCGCCTCTCCATTGCCATCAACTCCGGGAACAGCACTCAGCACACCACCTGCTACTCGACCTTCAAGTAGAATGCCCAGTCGAGCAGCCAGCCGTGTTACTAGTCGAGCATCTAGCCCAATACGCGAAGGGGCAAGTAGCGGCAACAACTCGCCTTCACTATACGCCCGTCGACCCAGTGGTAAAAGACCTTCTCTGCCGGCGCTGAGTCTGGATTCCACCGTAGTCTCGGCGTCAACCACACCTGCTTTCCCATCTCCCACTGCAGCTACGTCAGCTGGACGCGGCCTTTACCCAATCCCTAGTGTTCGCCCGGACACTGAAGGTCGACCATCCCATGATGACCTACCGTATGGTTTGCCCAGACCACCCAGGTTTCCGTATCTTAATTCCCAGTACTCTTCCCACGAGTTGCTGCGAAGTTTAGATTCTCCAAGTCTCCCGGAATCGGAAATTTACTCCCCTCATCACCATTCACTATCGGCACGTCCCTCCATGCTCAGCTTAAAATCAGTGGTGGGCGACGAGAAGAATTATCGCATGCAAAACGTAGACCCATTCTTTACAGACGCACAGGGACTTTACACAAAACAGTTCAACAAGCTACTCATCAACCTCAATGGAAAGACTTCTACCAAGGAACTTTGCATCGAGGATTTCATCACTAGATCCGAGAAGAACTGGTTCGGTCGTTTCTACGATGCGAAGCTTGGTATCAAATCGAAGAAGGGATTCGAGGCGCACGATTACGAAATGAGCAGCAGCGAGGCAAACGCAAGTAGCAGCAATACTTCCATTCGCTCCGGAGAAGCCGACGAGTTCGAACTAGGCGACACCTTCACGCCCGCCCGCGGAATCCAGAAGATTATGCAGTACAAGTTCCGTGATTGGCCAGTGTTCTCCTTCTGTATGGCCCTTGGCCAAATCCTAGCAGCAAACAGCTACCAAATCACTCTGCTTACGGGTGAACAAGGTCAGACGGCGACCAAGCTTTACGTCGTTGCCAGCATCTATCTAGCTGGATCGATTTTCTGGTGGACACTGTTCCGCACTGTTCAATCCCGCTGGGTAATTGCTCTACCGTTCTTCTGCTATGGACTCTCTTTCTTCATCCTCGGCATGGCCCCATACGCCAACGGATTCGTTGCGCGCGGCTGGGTTCAAAACGTCGCAACCGGGTTCTACGCGCTGGCTTCGGGCTCGGGCTCCCTCTTCTTCGCGCTCAACTTCGGCACCGAAGGCGGCACAGCAACACACACCTGGGTCTTCCGAGCGTGTGTGATCCAAGGCACGCAGCAAGCATATGTGACCGTTCTCTGGTACTGGGGCTCATACCTCGCGTCCATCAGCGCGAGCGGGCAAAACCCAACCGGCTTCTCCTCGTCGCGGGCCATCACTGGTGTAACAACGCCCGTGGCGCTCCTCCTCTGCGTCATTGGCCTTGCCCTATTCCTCGGCCTACCAGACTTTTACCGCTCCGCCCCTGGCTCCGTACCTTCTTTCTACCACTCTTTGCGCCGCCGCAAGGTGATCATCTGGTTTTTCATCGTCGTCATTATCCAAAATTACTTCCTCAGCGCGCCCTATGGGCGGAATTGGCAGTACCTGTGGAGCTCGAACCTAGTGCCCGCGTGGTCTATCGGTCTCCTGATCATTATCTTCTTCGGCCTCGTCTGGGTCGGCGTCTTTACAATTTTCCAACGCCTCTCCATCGAACACTCATGGATCCTCCCCATCTTCGCCATCGGCTTAGGGGCACCCCGCTGGGCACAGATGCTATGGGGTACGTCGGGGATGGGCCTGTACATTCCCTGGGCTGCTACACCCGCCATCGGCGCGTTACTAGGGCGTTCGCTGTGGTTGTGGCTCGGTGTCCTGGACGCGCTTCAGGGTGTCGGGTTCGGCATGATTTTGCTACAAACCATGACAAGGTTCCATGTCGCGTTTACGCTTATCGCGGCGCAGGTCATAGGTTCTTTAGCTACCATCGCCGCAAGGGCTTCGGCACCTGACAAACTCGGCCCTGGTCCTGTGTTCCCTAATCTCGCACTGAGCTTGGACGGGCTTGGGAATGGGATCTTTTGGGGGGCATTGATACTCCAAGGGGTTGTGTGCGTAGGTTTCTTTGCTTTCTTTAGGAAGGAGCAGTTGTTTAAGCCTTAATTCTCTTTGTCTTTATTGCTATTTTCTTTTCAGGCTGTAGACGAAGTACTCCTGGAGATGCTCTCGGATATCTTAATATGTTAACTTTTATTTCTTTTGTTGAGGTTGGGGTATTATTTTTCTTCCCTTGGCAGGATTTACTATGTCGTGCGCGTTTAGATAGACTACTTAGATACAAGGGCTGCCTTTGATCTTTTTCTCGTTTTATACCACACTGCGACACCATCCTTTATAGCGAATTTGCTTAGCTTTCAAGGGGAAGGGAAGAGGTATAATAATCTATTCTATACTGAATTCTATCTATCAAACATTGATGACCTTCTCTTGTTGATCCTTCAATACCCTTTTGCAAAGATCATACTGTTCTGCGGTGCTTGCTCCCCTCGTAGCATCACAACACATCAGTGAAGAGAGGGACATTAAATACTCGCGTATGCTTTCAAAAATATGGAATACAAGATAGGGAATTCGTATTTATCTATCCATCTATCAGGGTATATAGTTCATAGTTCATACCGGCCACCCATCCATCCGTCACCAAGATCGAAAACGAGGGGGGGAAAAAAATACAAAGTAGGAAAATTAGAAATAAGAAAACCCAAAATAAGATAACCCACTACGCTATGCTAGCAAACATATAACCAATACCAATAAGAGAGAAATAAGTAGGTAGGTAGAGACCGTGTGGGGTATATAGCGGGAAAGACCGACATTATAGGAAATTGTACCAAAAAGATGATGCAAGAACGCTAGACAACGACAACAGTAGAAAGAAATACAAGAAGTGAATATAGACAAGAGAAAAAAAAAGAATAAAGTGAAGAAGAACGCTGAATGATAAAATATACAATAAGAAGGAGAGAGGTGGTGTTGGTGTGGTGATGTTGATGCTGATCAACAACAAACAACACGCGCTATAAAGAAATCGTTAAACAAGTAAGATTCGATCCGCGCACTGGTCATGACGAGTCGGCGCATACTCTTCCTACCCAAGGAGAATAGAAAAGGGAAAGGGAGATCGGGAACAGGAAAGGGGCGATTTTCGAAAAGGAAAATCTCGATTTGAGATGTCGACCAACGATCTCGAATGGGACGGAAGGGAAAGATGGAGTTTTGGCGTCTGCGCTTGCTACGTGCGTGACATGTGTCGTGGAGAAAGAAGCACGCGCGCGCGCACGCACGAGCGTGGTCCGTTCCTTGAGGGAGCCGAGAGCCGGGAGCCGTGATGGGTCCAGAGCTATCGAGAAAAGAAATTGGGAGACTTGACAAGTTGACAGTAAATGCCCGGGTTGTTGGTACTAACTAGCGACCATGCTGGTTTTTTGACGGCATGTACCGTGTTGTGCGTGCATCAATAGGGCGGAGAGATTTTTTAGCAGCATCGACCGATCGTGACCAGACTCCAGGCTCAAGCTAGAGAGAGAGAGGGCTGTGCTGCTGTGGCTAAGTGGGGGGGTTTACCGTCCTTAATTTCGCATTTTTCCATGTGTTTTTTCTTCAATCTTTGGTCCTCATTCGAAGTTTATTTTCCCTCTGCCCGAAGTGGGGATACATGACGACAAGTGTAGCGTGCCCGGGTGGGTACCCGTGGGTACCCTGGGGCTTGCGCCATGTGTGGAGTTAGTCAGGTACAGGGTTGGGATGAGATTGGGTTGAATCCTGGTAGACGGGACGGCGCTGTTGGAAGTGGTTAAGGGCCCGCTAGTTCGGCGGATGCTTTAATTGACGCCGGTCGGGATTCTAACAGTAGATTCCTCGCGCGCGGACCGAGTGCTAAAGAGTTTGGTATGGGTTGCGCGCAACGCTATTTACCACCCTAAACTTCCCTTGCGCCACGTCAGTGGGCTCCCCGGCGCCGTATGGCTCGACACGCGGACATCGACCGTCTTGCGAATTGTGGCGAAGTAAACGGGTTGCATGCGGATGTGCGTAGCGTTTTCAACCTCGGCGACGGAGAACTCGGTTTGTGTTGGGGACGGCCAGGAGGTGCTGTGCGTCAAGGTGGGTGAGAGGGGGAAGTGGGATTGCGTGGGCGACCCGGGGGTGATGGGCGTTGCGGGAACTTCATCCTCGGGGATCGTGTAAACGGGCGTAGAAGGAGGGAAGTGAGGAATTGGTGGACCGGCGTAGTGTAATGGGGAGGCCGCTGAGAGACGTTGCGATGCGTCGACGCGGTGGATTGGGACTCGTCGGAGAGACTTCTTGGGTTGGATAGGCGCTGGGGAGATTCCGCGCAAGGAGGTTCGAGAGGCATTGCGGACAGCGGCATCGTAGTATATATTTCGTGAGACGCTACGTTGAGAGCCTGACCGGGAGAGGTTGGAGCGAATGCTTTTTGATGAGTTCGAGCTCAGGGTGATGTGGGATGCGGAGGGGTTGTAGTAATATCTCTTCCCCAAGTTTGGCTTATTAGACTTCTTTATAATATCGATTTCCCAGTCTGACAAGCGCGATTCCGGACGGGAGTCATCAATGTTTGCCCATCCGATTCCTGTAAGGCTTCGGCCCTGGATGTACTGGAGAAGACGGGGGAACGTTGGACTACAAGCGCAGTAGATTATAGAGGTGAGCTCACCAACCCTACATGTTGTTAGTTATGTAATGAGAGTGAACTGTAGTCTTGAACGTACGACCACATGTAGACCGGCCAGATGGTAGCTGTGAAATTGGCGTTTACGTCAACACGAGTTTCGTATACCAATTTAACAATGCTGGCGACACAGGCGAAGCTGCCTACCGCGAGCATAAGAGTCAGCAGAACCTTTCGTCTCATCGAAAGCTGCAGTGCTGCCACGCCAAATACGGCCACCACCAAGACAACGACGTCAGAAATGATGTTGGCCGTTCCAGAAGTGAAAGCCGTAAAGCTTTGAGTGGCCGGGAACCCAGGAGCAACACGCTCAATCATCTTAGAATTGAAATTGGCGTTGATGATCTGCACAATGAATATTCCTGTGTAGCACAGGGCATTGAGGACGATGAGGAATCGAACACTCCACCAGACGACATGTTTCCATGTTTGGATGTACCGATCCAACTGTATGAGAATGGCGAGCTTCGCTGCAAGCATCGTCGGGGCGTAGATGATATCGAGCGCGCTGGAGAATGATACAGCTTGTTTGTATTGTTGAAAGGAGAGTGCGTCGGCGGATAGAGGGAGTCCTGCACGCGCAGCTGCGAACATGACTCCAATGAAAACAGTGAAACCGATCTGAAGAAATTAGATAATTGAATCACATAGTTCATGGCGCACATACAGTTGAAAATATTATGGTATCTACATAGTGACATTAGTATTTTTTCACATCAATCTGAATCGCATGAAGTAGTACTCACAATCCTCAATCTGCATCCGTCTGAGATCCACCCCTTTTGTAAAAATCCTCAAACTCGCCGCCAACAGTGTCAAGAAAAGACATATCGAAGCCAACGCGACAAAATCCGCTGGAATCGAAGTAACGACGGGGTCCTGCCCCATAATCGAAGAGCGTTGCTGGAGAGGCGGCATGTTGGGCAAACATTCACCGTCGTCTCCTTCGCGGCGAGTGATTTGACATCACATATACCCAAGAAGACCTCTTTCGCTGATGTAGCAAGGCCTTCCGTCTCATATATCATGTGTGCTCAAACGTGGCAGATAGACTAATCCTGCCCGTCAGCGCAAAGCTTGTACTCCGATGGAGTCAGCCCATTGCACGCACTGACTATTACTATCGTCGGTCTTTTGGCCTGTCGGGCGTATAACCCCAAACTGCAGGGGATTAAGAGTCTAGAAGGTACGTATGCACCATCTCGTGCACAATTCTACAAATCAGATCATGCCTGCGTGTCTTCTGTGCAAATATAGAGAATGCGAGGAGCTTTGTTGGCTGTTGGTTGGTTCCGTTCTTAGCAGTTTGCACTTTCAAACAGTTTCGTGCGGAGATGCGAAACCATCGGTGGGGACCGGGCTTCGAGTAGCAAACAGGCCTGATTGCGGCATAGTGTGCGCATGGTTCGGTTGCCGAGCCACAGTTGCCGACGTAAATAGTATACAAATCCACACTAAGACGAAGAATTACAAAAAATTGATCCAACCAGAGATTTCCAAGCGATTATTTTGCAAGCAGTGCTGATTATAGCACTAGGAGATTACTTTAAGCTCGGAAATCTCGAAAGAAATCCCATGTAATACTTGACGTGATTGATGACGAGCCCTCGTCAGCTTGCTTATCGGCACAGCACTTGAGGGAAAAAAGTACGAAGGCCTTAGTGTGTATTCCGTAGGGCTGACCTGGTTGTATCGCGCGATACTCACGATTCAAAGTACCATAAAGGGATAAATGGCCCTGCACCCCCCTTCGTGGGTAATTGAGTAAGTCCGCTTTTGCGGCGAAGTTTTAGGTGTTCATACATACATAGGTAGGGAGTAAGCCTCGCTGTACGGGGCACTGAGTAGCAACGCCGCAGCGGAAATACATATATACATGGTATCTCGGGGTTTGACTGCTCGCGTTGAGATCAATTGTATGTGCATGCGTGGCACATGTGGCAAAGCCCTCTCATGTGACATACCCCTCTGTTGGAGACCCCTTTTCGGTGATACAGCTTTCCCGCCATTTTTTTATACCTTTTCCGTTCCCATTATGTTATTGAGATGGCATGGTTCTGTCAAATGATCAAACTCTGAAGATTACGTTGTTAATTTAACGTCACGTGGCTCAATCATTGGCAATACACGGCAGGGAGGCGTTCTGATTGGCCATGCAGCCTCCCTACCGCGACGCGTGATTGCGCGCGGTACTTCGCGACAATACTGTGTTACATCAATCATTCTTCTTCTACCGATGTATCTATCTACTCAATTACCCCTCCTCGCTGTACTGAATCTCCTTTGTAATTGAATTTTTCTTGCATCTTGTTTGTAACTATCACTTTGAATATTTTGATCCTGGGTTACTAGTGCACTTTCCGATTATTAGGGAAACTTGACGCGTCACGACGCGTCTACCAGCACTCCCAGCTCGTGAGCAATGGGAAAGAATAAGCGTTTTCCATACTACGCCGTGGCAGTGGGCCGTAAACCTGGCATCTATACCAATTGGTATGGGCCAGACGGTTGCAATGACCAAGTAAACGGTTTTAAAAGCCCCGTTTTCAGAGGCTTCTACGACACAAAATCGGCCATAAAGTACATGCAGAACAATGGCGTGGAAAATCCCACTTTCATCGCCGCACAGCCCTCGGTGAAGCAAGTAAGCTTCAAGCCAGATCCTTCGCCTTCCTTCGACCGCGGCATCAAGCC
>KZ805361.1:31058-187459 GCA_003073855.1 Periconia macrospinosa
AGATCCTTCGCCTTCCTTCGACCGCGGCATCAAGCCGGAGCCTTCGTCTTCCTTCAAAGACGACTTCAAACCGGACTCTTCGCTTCCCTTTAAAGACGACTTCAAACGATGGGCATCCTCCCAATCCCAGTCCTTGAATTCGATACCAATGCAAAAACGGAAGGTAGTCGCAATACGCGATGAGCTCATCGCGTACTACCTACCCTCGGGTGTTCATCCAGACCAGATCGACGACGACGGCGACGTCAACCTAACTAAAGACCAGACCTTAGAAGCCTACCAGGCCATGTGCAAACATACAGGGAAACCGGAAGGGTGGACAATAGACGAGTGCCTAACCGCACTCAAGAAACAACCTCCTTATGTAAATATAATCGATTTGATCGACGCATGCCGGACCCGTTCCTCACCGCAAAAATTCTATGATTGGTATGATTTCAAGCGTTACACTTTAGCACCTGGGAACAGAATACCGCTTGACGAGGCGATACGGCATCCATTTCTCGAACCCTTGCTACAGAATCTGAACCAAGGCCCGCCTCGTAATATACCCGTGCCTGCTCCACGGGATAGCAACAGGCCAATAGTGGGCGATTCGTATCGGCCAATGTATCGTGTGAACGAGCCGCCGAGCCCTTTACTCACAAGAGAGGTGGACTCTTTCAGCTCTTCTATGCTGAGTCCTGTTTCGGATTACTGCTCTGCTTTTTCCGATTCCGATTTAGGAGACGCTGCTTTTTCCGATTTCGATATGGAAGACTCTGCTTTTTTCGATTCCAATATAGAAGACGAGCTCGTCCTGCAGACTCCTATACCAGAAGACTCGCTCCATGCCCCTGCTACTGAGCTCGAGCCTACGTCGAGTTCCCCACTTCCGGCAACCAAACCACAGAGCCCAAAGAAACCCTCCTTTCAAGCGGTTGAAGTCGAAGTTGTTTATGAGTCGGAGCTGGAGTCGGATCTGCGGTCCGAACTTGAATCTGAGCTGCAGTCGGAGCTCGAGTCGGAGCCCGAGTCTCCATTGACTTCACCGCCACCCCCGGAGGTCAAACAGTCACTGTGCGCAACAACACGCTCCTCTGAAGCCTCCCAACCCATCAAACCCGAACCCACCTTAACTCCACCGCTCCTAGATACCCAACAGCCACACTCAAAGAAACGCACGCACGAAGAAGCTATTGGACCTGAGACCACCAACTCCGCATCCGGGCCTGAGCCGGTTGCGAAAAGGACGCGTGCGGCAAAGGTACAGGCTGCGGCTGCACCTCCCTCGACTCCGTCCCAAACCGAACCCGAGCCATCACAGAAGAGGAAACGCGGCCGGCCGCCAAAGGTCAAGACAGAGCAGAACGAGACTCCTTCCCAAACCGAACCCGAGCCACCACAGAAGAGGAAATGCGGCCGGCCGCCAAAGGTCAAGACAGAGCAGAACGAAACTCCAAAGGCCAAGACGCCAGCGCCAAGGGTCAAGGTTGAACAAAAGTACGGCGGGGATATCCGAGCTTTCTTGATTAAGAGTGAACAGCATTTTTAGTTCGGAAAACAAAAGGATACAACTGGAAAAAAGGTTGTGGATCGAATGGCACTGGAAATTGGTTTATATTGAACGCGGCGTTTTTCTCATGATTGTTACTTTACTTGGAATTGTCATTATGTACTGTGCTATATGCTATCTAGCTTCCTGGTCTCGTTGGAGGAAGCGATACTATCGTTACACATCTGCTATGTTGTATTACACACAGCTGTTAGCCTACTCGCGCTAAAAAAAAAACCACGTATGCAAAGCCTATTCAAAACACCGTCACCCAAAACCACCACCCCGATTTTCATAAGCGTCCTCTTACCAACTAAGGATTCGTTCTTCACTCCACTCTGTCTCACCTTGACGCTTAAATCTCATCGTCATGGACCTCCTTCCTAGATTCGTTCTGGTATCTAAGCGATCTATCCTCGAAGAAGCTGCCACGTCTTGAGCCTCCAAGACAAGATTGTCCTCGCCTTCCTCAATCGCGAGAATCTCTTGCTCCAATCTTCGAGCAGCTCGGCTATCCCAGATTAACTCGCGGCGCGCAGCCTCGTTCAGAGCCATAGCTTGGCGACGAATTGTGGGGTCCCGACACTTGATCGACACAAAGTGAAGCAGCGATACAACACCCAGTTCCATAGAGAAAGACGGTGTCTGCGATGCCATATACGTAGTGATACATTTGATGATTTCTTTGAATTCGGTGTGGTATTTGTCGAATTGCATTTGATCGTGCAAGTGATCTGTTTCGGTGATGATCCTGGCTGTGGCGTAGGTGGCCTGGAGGATGGCCGCAGATGATTTGTCTAGGGTGAAGGAGGATTCTACCATGCTGGAGGACCTGATGTAACAGTTAAACCATCTTGACAGTCCGATGGAGCGTTCCATGCGGGTTACAATTGTGCTGTGGCCTGGGGGGAGTCCGTGAGGTTTGTGAGGAGACAGGTAGAACCGCGCCAACATGCTGTAAAGGCTATCGCGGGCCGTCTTGTAGTCTTTGAAGGTTTGTATCTCGGAACAGGCGAACATGGATGACTCCCAAGGGAAGGAAGTATCCGTGACCGTTATTGCTTGGATTACCAATCTGTTGAAAACGGGAGCAACGCTATTGTGGATGATTTCTTCCGTTGATGTGGGAAGCAGTTTTCCGGTTTCAGACCCTCGATTGCTGGCCCATTGTTTCAAAAGACTGAGGCCATGCGTAAGGTGGAGTTCAGCGTCGGCGTACGAACCTCTCAATCCTTCGAAACAGATACAGAGTATGCAGCAGAGCAAGGAAACATCTAGGGAACGCCATCCATGGGATGCAATTTTCATATTCAGAAGACTGATCGCTTTAGTGTAATGAGAGGTTGCACGTTTATAAAGTTGTATGGTCGCAATCACCATAGGTTTAGTCGGAGAAGCCTCACTTTCGAAAGCTTCATGGAGGGAGGCTAGAGCAACGACGCAATGAAACACGCATTGCTCTGAAGCTCCGATCTGCAAAACTGTTTTGCACCAGAACTCGTGTTCATGGAAGCCGGCAAACTGCGGGCCGGTGCATTCCGTGAAGTACTGCAACGAACGGTGCTCATCATGGTTCGTCAGGTTGGGAACCGAGGGCAATTTCATGGCTATTGACACAGCGCATGTTGGCGCCGCTGTTAGGTACCCGTCACAGGTTCGACCGGAGTTTGAGCATTGTGAACATGCTGGCCGAGCTTGATCGCATCTCACGCGACGTTTTCTATCGTCGAGTATCAGAGTTGCACAGGTGACAGCAGCGATGACATCTGCACACATACCGGCATGTTAGGCAACCTAGCTTCGAGCGGGTATGATACGCCCGGGTCCGTTTCGGCTTCAAGTCTCCCGGCTTAGACATTGCACACGTTCACAAATCACCTTTCTTAGGGCCGAAAGGTGAAAAAGATACATCACGGGCGCAAGCAAAAACTGACAAGCGTCGTGATAGGAGAGCTGAGTGACGTGAAAGGAGAGCTGAGCTGAGGGATGATTGCGGGGGCAGTCGGCTGATTGGTCTGATCGTCTATTCACCAATCATCGCTCACCGCAACTTTTTCACCACGTGACTGTCTCAGGGTAAACGCTAAGCCTGAAACAATTAGCGTATATTGCTATCGCTATTGCACCTTTCAAAGTTCCTTCCATCTATTCTACTGTTTGACATCTAAATTTATAATCATGCTCCCGAGAATATTACATTAAGAGAAGAAGAAATAAAATCTTATTCTCTCTTCCAAGCACTTTCTGTCCTCAACCATGTCCTGAAATCCTTTAAAAATGCATACGCCTTCTTGCTCTCTGCTGGATCCACTCCAAATCCGTTCGTCTTGAACCAATTGAACATGATTCCAAGCTGCTCATGAAGCGCAAACTTCAGTCCTTTCCCAACAAATGAGAATGTCTCGGGCAAAACCTGCCCAGTCTCCTCCTTGAACACGTTGCCGAATTCTTCCAGCGAGATCTCGTCTCCAGCTAACGCAATGGCTTTGTTCTTGTATTGTTCCGAATCGGCCTTTAGAAAAGCTTCTGCCGCGACCTTCCCGATATCCTTGGTGCTCACAAACTTCATCTTGCTGTCGTTGCCATTAAGGCGCCACATAGAGATGAACCCTTTGCCCAGAAAATCATTGCTGAGGTTCTCGTAGAAAGCAACCGGACGTAGGAAAGTCCATGTTCCGCCGCTCTGCTTTGACTTCTCAACAATATCCTTCTCAACTTTGAATTTGCTAGCAAAGTGCGGAACAGTGGTTGGGTCCTCATCACTATTTTTTCCGCGATCCGTCGCGGTGAATACAATATGTTTGATCCCGGCGTCGATTGCAGCTTTCGTCATGGCTTTACCCTGTGCTTCCTCCTTTTTCGCATCCATTGGATTTGTGACAGAAAAGAAGCCCCATGGCTTTTCGACTTGGCTGAAGACTGCGACAGGATTGTCAAAATTTCCTTGGATTACGAAGACGTTTGGCTTTGTGGATAGAGCGACAGCGGATCTGGAGGTTGCGTTGCGGGTGAGGGCGTAAATCTCAAAAGGGTGCGAGGAGGCGGAGAGCAGCGAGGAAATGAGTGCGCCCCCCTGTTTTCCTGTGGCACCACTCACGACGATGCGCCGGGCGGTATTTGCCATCTTTTTAAATTTGGGTGGGACTGATTTTGATAGTCTGTGAAGATGCTAAAGAAATATTGCGCAAACGGAGGTTGGGGTATACGAAGTGGACTGTGATCTTTTCTCATGGCAATGCTCGTTATATACACCCTGTGAACTCTATATACGATCTAGTGCTGAGATTCGCATCATCTCAATCTCTCGACCATGGTGTTGACGATACGGGTGCCCGGATTCGTCCGTTGTTAACGTATTCGCAGACTGCCGACTATGATCGAGTTTCCGGTGGCTGATCGGACTCGGCCCCGGGTACGCCTCCGGTGCCACCAAGCTACTCGAGGCTCACTCGCTACCATGGATGTTCTGAATGTCACTGCTGTATTGCGTAGTGTCGGACGCTTTATGGTATCAATATGGGCTGTCGCATTACAGCGAAGAGAATTCCAAATCAGTAACGGACTTGTCTAAAATTATGTCAGGTTGTGAACATTGTGCACAAAGGACGCTGAGGGTATGATTTGTAATTGGAATAAAAGTAGAGCTCTGCGCATAAATGGCACATATTTGAAGGTTAATAACATTTTGCATACACCCTTATACTGCTACAGTCTCATAACCTCGCCTCTCAACCGTCGCTGCTCCTCCTACATAATTTATCTAGTGTACTGAGTTTGGAAACACTGTTAATGTCGCCTCAGCGCTAGAAACGGATTTTAACTTTGTGAGAGCACAGGCGGAGCAATCGAACCCTGACTGCTAAAGACGGGTACAATTTTGGTCGTTGTTTCCTGCTGATTGGAGTCGCCTCTGTACGGTCCTAATAAGGCGCCAAATGCTAATACTCTGCTTTTAGCGCGCTGTGTATGTGCTACTTTGCGTATAAACACACTCTAGATATTGCTTTTAGTAATTAAACTACTACCTAGTGTGTTATAGATCTCGTTTGTACACTTTAAAGCATTTAGATCCAACTACAAAACTGACAAAACTATATCTCTTAACGTCTTGTGATGGGGTGTAACGCGGTTTGTTTGAATGACGAGCAAGAGTAGACATTTCTATAACTTAGGGTTATGTTGGGCTGCGATGAAGCCCTGCTATCCACTAAAGCTAGGTCTAATCTAATAGCTATACTGTTATAGTGGTTTTCAATAACTAGGGGGCCACCCTAGAGGGCAAAAAAAGGTGAAATCGAGCACTATTACCTAATTAGGAAGCTCTTAGATTACTATGTATTTACCTCTTAAAAATTATAATTTTATGTATTTATAGTAAGTTACAATAGTTTAGTTATAATTAGGTTACAATTAAGTCACAATTTAAGTATATATATAGCTTATTCTTGCCCCCCCCTCCCCTCTTTCTTCTATATAACCCTTCCTTTAGTTTAATATAGATAGTATTTAGATAGTTTCTAGGCATAAATACAGCTTATTTTCTTAGTATTCTTGCTTAGATCGTCTATAAAGGCTTTTTTCTATAAATTTTATATAGATTTTAAGTAAATATTTATGTTTTTTAATTAAAATTTGTATAAAAAATACATAGAAAAAAAAGCTTTACCTTATACTTATAACTAACTACGTTATAGCATCTAATTATATATTTATCTTATAGTTTTACTAGTAAAATATATAAAATAATGCAGATTAGGTGTATAACTGAGATAGGCAGTTGACCTGGCCGCTGACGATTTTTCTGCCCCCCCAGGGTGGCCCCCTAGTTATTGAAAGCACCTATAAATGAGATGCTCTAGCAATTGGCAGGCCTCTCTGGCGATAGATAGAAGCGCTAGTGCCGGTAGCTCTAGCTAGTACGGGGTTAAGACATTCTGTAGGAGATAGAGATATTAGCGAGATCTAGGCGTTTGCCGTTAACACCATGCAATTGGCAAAGAGTAACACGTAGGGTAATCTGATAAACGTGAGCCGTAGATCTTGACCTAAAAAGCTTAACCGGATCGCGCTGGGCATGCATGGATTTATTTGGTAGCATGCCGTGATTAAAGACGGGCAATGAAAAAAAAACATGACTTATCAATGAAGTGATTGCAAAGGCGATAGAATTCAGTAATGCATATGGGCAGATCGTGACATGTGAAAACTCCTTTTCGCAGTCCAGCATCCAAACGCCCGCCCTCCTTCACCAAGGCTTTGAGGTTCCATCATACAACATGAATTTGCCCGATGTGTCTTCTCTGTTTGCAGCATCGATCACCTTGATCATTCCTGAGACGCTGACATCGACCTCGGTCTCAGCCTTTTCCAAACCCAAACTTTGAGCTCCAGTGTTTCCCATATCAGTTTGCACCCAGCTGTCTTCAGTCAGCGCGCGAACTACGAATTTGAAAACATACTTACCCAGGATCCAATGGAAAAGCAGTCAATGTAGGGTTCTCGAAATGGATCTTGAGTGTGATATAATTGAGCGCTGCCTTTGATGTCCCGTAGACAGAGTTTGGGAAGTTTCGGGTTGCCATCTCGCTCAGGCTAGCTGCTGACGTTCCGAGAGCTACGAACTTTGGCTCCTTTGCTGCTAGAAGCAGCGGGCGTACAGCCTTGAAGAGCAGAATGACGCCAAATACGTTGACCTGAAGGTGCTCGAGCAGATCAGAAATTTCGACTTCATGAACCTGTGGGAAGACTTGAGAGATGCCCGCATTGGCAACAACGATATCCAGAGCGGTAATCCCTTGGCTCTTGATATCCTCGATGGCTGTAGCAGGGTCGGTTTCGGAGACACTATCGATTTTGACAACAATCAACGAGCTACCTTCGCCGGTGGGAAGCGCCTTCAGCGCAGTTGCTGTGCTGGGGTTGCGCACAGCACCAATGACGATGTGATTGGGGCGCGCGAGGAATATCTCTGTGAGGCCATAGCCCAGACCTATGCTACGCGTTAGGGCTATGTGTGTCATTTTATGGAAATTTGCGTACCGCGACTAGCACCAGTAATGAGAACAGTGGTTTTTGCAGCCATAATTGCAACGTTTGTCCCTCGAAGAGAATTAGCGAGAGGTGGGTAGAGAACGTGTTGGAGCACTTTAAGAGCGTTGTAGGTTCTTCACTGATTACAAATAGAAAACCCGTTTATCTGGATAGACCCCGACAGGTGACAATTGCGGCACCTCGCTGACAACAAAGTGTCCCAAAAAGGCTAGCTGCTGACATTTCTGTCTGTGATATTATGCAGGGCGTTGTTAAGCTAAAGAGGAGGAGAAGGCACTGGCGAGATTGGGTTATAAGACGCAGTTGGATGTTTTGGCCGGGTAACATACTACCAATATGATCTCGTTTCACTATGACTAATGGTCTTCTTACGGCCTTATAGCTCCAGCACTCTCATCCGTTGTATATCAACTCCTCGCCAATCCGGAGTGTCTCAAGAAGCTGAGAGAAGAACTGACTAGAACTTCCCTGATTCTAATAAGGACACTAAGTTCAGCAACGCCGAGAATTTTGTGTACCGTTATGGTGTCGTCTACGAGTGTCTGAGGGCGCATCCTAGAGTAATCACTAGAATGCCGCGAGTGTCACCCGAGGTCAATTTAGTATACGACAGAAAAGGATTGCCGTATAGATTCCCTGCTAGAACGTCGATATTTATGACTTTGGCATATCCATCTCTAACTGGAATACCTTCCTAAGCCGAAAGAACTCTGTCCTTTGGGATAATTGTAGTGGCGTATAATTTAGCATATCTTTAGGCTGTGGTTGAATAATGCTTTTTGCTTGAACAGGGAATCCGGCAATATTTGTGCTGTGTATTTATAGACATGAGCATCGGAATGCAATACCTATGTGATATCTCTAGATCTAATACTTCCGCTAAAGCATTAATTTACTATTATAACAGTGTTAATAAACCATAGTCTACGAACCATGTTTAATTAGCATGATATGTTGTATGCGCATTTCATGGGAATACGACGTTGGAATATAACATGTTCGCATACAATGATCGATAATATCCACTTGCTGAAGCACAGATGCAGGGAATACTATGTTTTTAGTCCATTGCACTGTTGCTTTCTTTTCATCTTTGAGTCAACGGTACTAGATATTGTAGGTACCTTATCTCGGCCAAACTAAAGCTAAAAGAAGCTCAGGAAAAGGGCGGGCCACCTGGATTACAATAACGTTATGAAAGAAAATACAGCATCTCCGAGTGCCTTTCTCATTCCTATTACCCCTCGGGGACTGAAAGAAAATTTATCTCAAGCAAACACCGTAATCGACAATGATCCTGCAAAGAAGCCCCAAAATAACAAAGTTGAATATTTTTCCCCTGTGCAGAATGAAATATACATGGCATTCTTGCTAGCTACAGTGCACAAGCACCTCTAGTGCTCATCATATCCAGGTCGACGCTGGACTTCGAGGTTGTCGACGCTGGACTTCGAGGTTGTACGGTATTCATTTTCAATATGATATAGTCTTGCATGAATTGAGTGGGAATCCTAGTAGAAAAGATATCACCTATAATTGTCTCGCTGCAAACGGGGGGAGATTTTCAGATCAAACAAAGTGCGATGAGATTAGCTGTTAGTTTCCGAAAAAAGAAAGGTTTGAGGATTCTAATTGGGCCATATTTGAACCCATATGGTGTTTAAATGATAGATGAGCCATCAAATTACATGCCCCGTGGTGACCTATGAGCAGCCAGAGTATGAGGTTGAACAGAGGTCATGACTTAGGCGTTTGTGATACCTTTCTGTCGTCATTTTCACTGGCCTACGTTCCCTCAACCCCCATTTTTGGTTGATTACCAGGCAACCCTACCCTAGCCTGCGTTTGTATGCCAGTTTTAGCGCGAATTCCCTTGCCTGCCTTTCCTTTAAAAGACGACCTGAATTACACTTTCATTCCCCACCAACCATCAACCTTTCTTCCTTCTAACCACAAATATTCCACTTATATCGTTCAACCCCTATCGATATCGATCTCATCTCTATTTCCTAACACCGCAATAACATGCGGCGACTCCTTCTCTCGGCCCTTGTGGCCTTGGGGAGCGTCGCTTCCAACGTCACATTTTTCGGTGCCCCCCGAGCGTGGCCGGCCCCCAACCTTGATGGCAATGGCCGTCTCGAGACCGTCCATGCTAATGCCGGCGCCAATAAGCCTTCATGTGGGACTGGCAGTGGCTCTGCCATCGGGCGCTCCATTGCCTACTATCAGGCGTGGAATGTTCGTACGCGTCCATGCGACAAGGTCTGGCCGTCTCAAATCAACACCGCCGGTCTTACACACTTGAATTTTGCATTCGCTTCGATTGATCCCAAGACTTTCAAGATCAAATTGCAGAATCAGGACGATGAGGACGTTTATCGGCAATTTCTCGCGATCAAGAAAGGGAGCTTGCAGCTTTGGCTTGGCATTGGTGGATGGGAGTTCAGCGACCCAGGTGAAACCCAGACTACTTGGTCAGACCTCGCTGCATCTCCGGATAATAGGAAAACATTCATCTCTTCGACAAGTGAGTTTCTGAAGCACTACGGTTTTCAAGGCCTCGACATCGATTGGGAATGGCCGGCTGCTTCAAACCACGGTGGACGTCCGGACGATACCAAAAACCAAGTCACCCTGCTCAAAGAGTTACGTGAGGCTTTGGGCACGACATACGGTCTCTCTTGTGTGCTGCCCTTAGACGGTAGCTACCTCCGGGGAATTGACATTTCGGGTATAGCATCCCAAGTGGATTGGCTTAACGTTCTTACCTACGACCTCCACGGCGCATGGGGTGCTCAAATACGCCCCCATACCGACGTCAAGGAGATTGACGAGAAGCTTAACGCACTCTGGGAGTCGGGCGTAAACCCACGCAAGTTCACTTTTGGACTTTCTTATTATGGTCGCGGCTACACTCTCTCGGATCGTAACTGTCAACATGTTGGATGTAGTTTCTCTGCCCCATCTCAGCAAGGCAAATGTTCCAAGCAAACCGGCATTCTAAGCAACACTGAGATCAAACGAATTATCAGGGAAAAGAACTTACGCCCCGAAATGATCGAAGATGGTAGTGGTAGCATGCAGGTGGCTTGGGATGATCAATGGATTGGTTACGACTCACCTCGGACAATTGGTAAGAAGAAAGAGCTCGCAAATGATCGCTGCATGGGCGGAACCGCTATTTGGGCAATCGATTACGACTCGAGTGATGAGAATGGCCAGCTACCTCCTCCTCCTCTTGGAAGCCCTTCCAACCAGCCGCAGCTTTCATCTAGTGCTCCAAGCGTTACTCCGCCCCCACACAGCTCGAGTCAAAATTCAGCATTGCCACCTAGTACCTCGAATGATGTACCTTCGTCCGGTTTGCCCCCATCGTCTGGCTCTCTTGCACCTTCTGGCTCTCCTGCACCTTCTGGCGCTCCTGTATCGTCTGGGTCACCTCCATCGTCTGGCTTTCATGTATCTTCTGGCACTTCTGTCAATGATCCTACATCAGCCAAAAACCCACCTGTCCAGTCATCTCAGGTGCCTTCAAGTGGATCGCCGGCAGAGTCATCAAAAGCATCAAGTGCACCTGGAAGTTCTGCACCTGTCTCTTCTGGGGCTTCTGTAAGCTCTGCCAAAGGCTCATCGACTTCAATCCTAACTGGGCCTCCGGTTTCTTCCAGCGCTCCTGCTTCAACTTCCAAGCCCACAGGGACAGGATCGGCTGCTCTTCCTTCTAGCTCTGCACTAGACTCCAGCCGGTCGTCTGCTCCTGTGCAATCGACGCAGACTTCTGGAAGCAACATATCAAAGCCTACTTCATCTATTGTTTCAAGCTCTGTGCCATTATCTGCTTCGAGCACGATACCTTCATCTCGAGCTACATTAACGAGCGTACCACCATCATCTACAATGGCCTCAACGTCAATTATGGGAAGTTCTACAGCTCCCGGCAGTTCCCCTTCGACCAAGAGTAGTGCATCATCACAGCCTCCTGCTTCTTCCTCCGGAACCGCACCTTCTACAACAAGCAGCTCTAGCCAGCCAGCTTCATCTGGTGGTGCTACTCTAACTTCAAAACCAGGGAGCTCCGCTGTACTAACAAGCTCATCTAATCCTGGAAGTTCCAATGGTTTCCTTACAAGCTCTGCGCAGTCTAGTAGTCGGTCCCTACCCCCTGGAACTTCTCAATCAGGAAGTATGCCGGCTATGACGAAAACTTCGTCATCGTCCAAATTTCCTGAGTCGACAAGTTCCAATTTGGGACCGCAACCAACTGGTCATGAATTCGGAGGCGGCGATTATCAACTTCTGGGCTGGCGTCGTATACCTCAATGCATTGACAATAAAAAAGGGGGGATATTTCTCACTAAAGAGTGTTGCGACGGCTGCTGGCATGATGAAATCGCGGAGGACGTAAGTACTCAGGGCTCAACTATTTTTCTGTCTCAACTGACATTTCCTAGGGAAAAACTCGTCTTTTGCGATGTACCAAAAAGCAGTTTTTCGGTTGTGGGTGTGGGCCTCTTGGGCTTTCAGTTCCTCCATGTACATGGCCCGAGATAGAATGGCCAAAATTCGATCTGAAAACTCACATGCCTGAGTTATACCCATGCGGACCATTCGGATGTGACCCGGCTAAATGGTTTGGCTGCCCAGGTAAGTTCTAAACTGCTGAGTTATTGGATATATATATTAATCTTCTTGTAGGTTGCGCACCAGGACTTCTGGGTTTAGGTGGACGTTGCTTGATCAAGGGTGGCTGCAAGAAGCCGTGTCCTCCAAATGTACGTTTACTGTTAACTATTTACTCCAAAACATGATTGAGCTAATAGAAATAGATATGCCCACCCGGTAAAGGATGGGACTTAGGACCACCCGGAGGCAAGCCCGGCGACCCTTCGCCCCCTGATGATCCTGAGGACCCTAACGACCCCGATCATAAAGACCCTGATGACCATAAGAACCCGGATGATCCTAGCAAACCCGATCCGAACAAGCCGGATCCAAACAAGCCCAAGGGCTGCCAGCGAAAAGATGTCAAAACCATAACTACTGTCGGACTTGCCTGCACTGACTATGCTACCGCATCGGGTACTTCCGTATCAACCACATCTTCCACCTGCGCGACGGCATTTTCAGTCGAACTTGTCGGCTGCAATCTGAAAGGCGGAGGAACGACTACTGCATCTGCAACTCAGACACGTTCGGCGTTGGCATGTGCGCGGTCACCGCTCAATCTGGATGAGGACGAAGGAGATAACGAAATGTTGATACGCATTCCCACACTTTCTTGGAAACCGCAGCCTTCATCGACTGCGGCATCTCCAACACCCTCAAAGACCAAAGGACCGGAGCCTTCCAAAGGGCCGGAGCCTTCCAAAGCACCGAAACCTTCCAAAGCACCGGAACCCTCCAAAGCACCGGAACCCTCGAAAGCACCGGAATCTCCATCGAAGGCTTATGCAGCAGGAGGTATATACTCTATCAGCATCTACCAAGCGATTAATGGTAACGACCGGGCATTTGAATGGGAGCTTTTCGATCCCGCGGGCGTGAAAGTTGGTAGTGGTAAAGGTGCGGGCGATGGCGGGATTCGACCAAGGGTCAACGATCAAAACCAACTCTGGATCTATGAACTAGGGTGGCGAGTTCATGAACCAACAAATCCTGATCTTATCCAAATCGAGTTTGTCCCGCAAATGCAGCTTCCTGGAGGTTGTAGGGTTAGTTGGATAACCGGGCAACACCGAGGCAAGAACAAACCTGTCAAAAAGACATGCCCGTATCATGGCTATGGGGCCAACGATTTCGGCTGTGATCCGATCGATAGGACGGGGTGGGAGGTTCATGGCAAGGAGTACAAACGTAAATTCCGATGCACTTTCAAGTACAATGGTTACGGTAGACGGCCGGATCCATGGGACTTTGGTAACGGAGTCATGAAGGCAGGCGACATTCAAGTTGCAGGCATCGGTGCGAATGTATCGGAGAGTGGCGTGGAATACTGGAAATAGATGAGCGCCCCTTCGACAGGCATGCGCATTTTGTGCACATAATTGCATATCACATAGTGGTAGATAAGTGGATAAATTTGCGAGCCATCTTTCCATAAAAGGAAAAGAAAGACGACCTATTTCCTTTCCCATTTCCCGTCTCTACTCATCGTAGCTCCATATCGAACCTGACAGAAAGGAATTTGCGAGCCGATAGATAATTCAGTTGTTCAGTACTATATTTGTAAAAACGTAAAGTGATGTAATTGCCCCTCGCCTTCCGTCAAGCCCAGCCCACTATGTTGATTCGCTGTTGAATTTGTTGAGGCTGCTCAGCCTTCAGATGGGCCTAGGGTCCCTAAGGATTAGAAATCATGAGCTACCTCTAGCTCATAACATCGGTAATGTAAACAAATCTATTATCAGTCTTGCCGCGTCTATTATAGGTCTTGCTTATTCGTGCTCTAGTCGCACTGACAACCTATCCATGTCTATTGTATGTGTGTCTCAATTTCAAACTCGGATTTCGCATTCAGCTCCTCACAACTTGGGGTTTATTGGCCACTGTGATGATGCTGTACTCGAATGCTGATGATGTAGATGTAGGCAAGGCCGTCCACGGCAACAGATATTTTTATTTTCTTGAACTAACTATACGATGCAATGTATCAGAAACATGCTCAAGTCAAGTGGCCATGTAAATATCAGCGCCCAGCACTATGGTCGCTTACTAGAATGCTCGTTGTCCTCGTATGTCTTAAGCTATTCTTACGAGCGCGCGGTAGTTAGTTAGCGTGAGCGACAGACATCAACTGTTGATCAAAAAAATATAATCGCCTTGACATATTACAGTAAGTAAGAAGACGCTAGAAGAAACCCAGAAAGCCTCCGAAAATATAACTTACCCTAACCCACTTTGAAGACCCAAATAAAGAAACCAAGAGGATCGCAGCCCATCAGATGAGGCGCAACGTGGAATCGTGCATGGAAACACCTGCACCCGGGAGGCGAAGCTACCCGCTGACGGGCGCGCTGATTGGCCCACAATGTTTCGTTTCATCAAGGCCGTCAGCACGGCCCCATCATCGGAACAATGTTTCTTGGGCGTCAGACCGCGCCCGAAACATTTGTACGTTGATTCGTAGAAATCGTTGGTGTCGTGTGGGGAAGGATGATGCCAAGGCCTGTCTGGCTACTCAGGACGTGCAACGGCTTCTGGACCTACCGATTGTCAGCCATGTGCGGGCCATGTGCTGGCGACATAATGTCTATTTGCGTGGCAACGGAGGAGGGAGATACCGAGACAGTGATGATTTGTGTGCAGATGAGTTGAGGTATACACGATGTGAGAAAATGTATATAAAGATGCCTCTGGAAGGCTAGAAAGAAATTCTCATCACACACAATCACTACAACACAACAACACTTTCAACTCTTTCAACTCTTTCTTACATTTTTTTCCTTATCTTTTTCCTATATCTCCTAGGTTCTTGATATCTTCTCTTCTACCACTTCTCCATCCTATTCCAAACAAATCCACCCAACAACACAAATCAAAAATGTACGCCTCAACTATCCTCATCTCTCTCCTCAGCGCCACCACCGCCCTCGCGCTCCCCACGGCACAAGCCAGCTCCGGCTCCAACGGCATCACCGTCATCCTCAGTAACCAAGCCACCGAGCTCGGCACGCAAACCATTCTCGCAGACGGCAAGCGCGACGAGAAGCCCCCCGTCGGCTCCGGAGGACCCTTCAAGACGATCGAAATCAGCGTCGGCGACAAAGTTAAGAACAAGGACATCCGCTGCCAGGTTCTCGACAACGGGGGCAAGCCCATCCAAGCTCGCCGCGGCCAGAATCTCGACACCACCTTCTCCGATGCCGACAAGGGCGAGTGGACCTTTGTGAAGGAGAGCAAGGTCTCGAAAATCATTTGCGATCCTAAATTCAAGGCAAACAACTTGAACCAGCGCTCTAACCCTCCTGCCTCCGATCCAAGCGGCGATTCAAAAGCAAATGAGGAAATCCGCGTCCTCCTCGCCAACCAGGCCACTGAAGACGGCCAGGCCTTCATCCTCAACAACCCCACCAAGCGCCAGGAACTCGCTGTCCGCAGCAACGTCGCTTTCCGCGAGGTCACCCTCACCGCTCCTGCCTCCGCTAAGGACTTGAGGTGCCAGGTCCAGGACAAGAACGGCAAGGCTGTTACCATTAAGAGGGGCGAGAACGTCGATGTCACCTTTGCTGATGGCGGCAAGGGAAAGTGGACTTTCAAGAACCCCGCCCAGGCCGCTATTGGCAAGATTATTTGCGACCCTGCCTTCAAGAAGGCTTCCGCGTAAAAGATGAGTGAACATTTTTTAGATCTTAAGCTTGGATTTTCTGGTTTGGCATAGCATTGGTTTTTGTTTGTTTGATTTCTGCATTTTTGGTTTCGGTTTCGGTTTTTTTGAGCATTTTATCACGACCTTTCTTGTCACTCTTTGTCTATATATATTTTGACGACCTTTGGACACTTTTTAGCGTAGCCTCACGTACTTACGTACATACATACCTCTAGAAGAATTGAAGACCCTTCCCTCTTCACATGAGCTTCCTCTCCGAATGATGTGATTTACTTTTAGGATTTTTGCTCTTGTCTTATTATATCCAGTGATGAAAAGAAGAAACAACGAGCAGAACCTCGATTATGGTACATTGATTTATGTAAACGGCAGGTAAATAATGGATTAGCTTCACGCCTTTGAGCTCCGCCGCCAATACAATAGTACTGTAGTGCTCAGCAGCTGTGTCCTCGTGCCCGCCCCCCTTTGTGCTGTTTTTGTTTTCGGTGGCTCCATCTTTTTTGCGTCTATTTTGGGTATTCTTGGTCCGGAAAGGATACCTAGGTAGTTCTTAGGTATCATTTATTCAAAGAAAACACAAGTGGTAGATATATTATTGGTATGATGTGGGTGATACCTCTTGTGATTCATTTTTGAGTCATTTTGTACAGGTGCTTTGCGTCTTTACTAGAGTATGACAGCTTCGTTTTTCATCAAAATGGTCTGCATAGCGCTTAATACGGCGTGTTAATAATTCACACGATATTCATCTTCTTTTCTTTGTTTCTTTAGGCTTACCATATTGTAAAATGCCTATTCTAGACAGAGACTGGACAGCGACATGCGGAACGCATTGTCGGTAGCTTCCTCGATTAGGCATCGCGTACGACTTTCGCGGCCCCCGTTCACGTAAGCACTTTCATGAGTCAACTATTTCAGGCAACAGTATTTTTATAGTTTGTTTCGGTTAGTACATTTTGAGCAAGAAAAATTGTTGTATGTTGAGGGACGAACGTGTGCGACTGACGACGGTGATTATATGTAGCCCTTTGCGAAGAAAAGGGCGCACGGCCGCAGCAAACCCCAGGCACAAACTGTTTGACAATCGAGGACCTAGCGCGCAGTACAAAGTTTTCCTCACGTCACGACGTCTACGGAATTTTATAAGGGGAAGTTAAATAGCTTTCATCGCCACGTTGATGGATTGGGCAGTGGTGGGGAGAAATACTTATCGCTCGCTGTTCGCTTCTTAAACCCTCTTCTCCCTCTCTACTTACCGACGCAGAATTACCAAAAGCCTTAGTCGCCGAAAAACCGTCTGGAATTCTCAGCTATGGCGCCGAAGACTATGCGGCCGGAGCTTCGGAGGCGATTGTTGAACGATATCGCAGAGGTACAACGCGACCCGTATCCTTATACTCGCCTGTACACCAACGAAGAAGACCTAAGTCAGGCTTGTTTAGTCCTGGAGCCTCAGCAATACCCGCCCCTTCATCTAAGTATCCATTTTGGACCCAACTACCCACTTAGTGCACCGAGAGTGTCGATACAAACTCGGATCGATCACCCCAACGTTTATGGCGATTATATTTGTGCTTCGATCCTTACGGATGGAGACTGGACACCGGCGTATACGCTTAGAGGGATTATCATGCAGCTTTTAAGTTTCTTCATGAGCGACACTGTTGAGCAAGAAAGTTGGCGAGGTCGTGGTGAAAACGTTGAGCTATGGGATTATAGAAAGCCGAATGAGTATTGGGAGCGTTATGGTGCTGAGAAACCATATCTCTGTGCAGCGTGTGGATACGACGGAAGTAAAAACTCCTCTGAAGGCAATGGCATTACATACGAGACCCTTATGGAGGATGTGCCTGCAACAAACGCTTCTCCTCTTGATTCTCGGCCTAAGCTGTTTGACATGCCGGACGAGGCCATGATCCATTTGATGTCTTTCATGGACACCATCGATCTGGTTTCTTTGGGCGAAGCGATTCCATCTATACGTGGTATGCTTCGCTCTTACGACGTCATGCGCCTTCGCGACCTCCAATGCTTTGTCCTCAAGAAACCCTTCATGGACACCAAGCTCGGCATCGGCGTCTCAATTACGGGTAAAACCCGACTAGTTTTCCGTTCGGAATTCGAGCTTCTCTCAAAGGACGCGTACAATAAGTATAAAATCAGGAAATCGATACATGGAATACCATTCCAAAACTGGCTCCCCCTTCCGTTGTCGCGGCGTCACTGGGAACTGGTTAAGCAGGACACATTCGATTGCTTGGAAGGTCTCCGCAACTGCGCGAATCTCGAAAGCAACGAAAATGTCTCCGTGCTATACCGGTTCATGACCACCATTGTCGTTCAGTTTTCTAATGATGCCAATGTATCAATGAAGAAACCACACGCTCGAAGTACCCTGACACATGCCTCCGAAAAAGCCGTTGAATCTTACTATGCTCTATTCCACATACTCCTCTGCATCGCCACTTGCGACCCTACTGTCGTGCCTTCCGCCGACAACACAATCGCGGCTTTTCTAGCCGGCCCGCGCACGAAGAAAGAGTTCCCAGATCTCGGCCAGGTACTTGTCGAAGCTTTAATATCCAGCGAGGGTCTCACACAAGACTTCATCACAACCATCATCAAAGAAGCCATCCTCCGCAACGTCGTCTGGATGCTCGACGTGAAAGGAGCCAATAAAGCGGGACTAGCATACATCGAGCCCACTGAAGTGTCACGGTATCGACTCCACATGACCTTTCAAGCGTCAAAAACCTCGTACCGTCTCTTTATGTTCCTGAAGCTATTCAGCTCCATGGCGCGACAGCCGGGGAAATCCTTAGTCCAGCTCCGCGACGAGCTCTTCGATTCGCACGGCGCACCGCCTCATGGTATTATCGCGGATATGATGAAACATATCCACGAGATCCACGACATCGATGACTTCCCGCAGTTTCAAGCTTACATGGGCATTCAAGAGATACCATCGGAGGCGAAGTTCACGGAATATTTGAAGCGCACAATCCAGGAGAGTGTGGAGATTGGGTATTCGCGTATTCGGATGTCGCAGAGTGAGTTGTATATGATTCGCAAGCATGACGATATGGATGTTGAAAAATCAGATGAGGTGGTTGTCACAAAGGATTTGGAAAAGTGGTTTGCGGATAGAGAGCGATGTATTGCGTATGGGTGGAAGTTGAGTCCAAGTTTCTTTCCTGAAGATTGGGATGAGAGCGGCGGGAGGGGGGAGAGAGGACGAGGGCGAGGGCGTGGCCGTGGCCGGGGAGGATAAGCGTATACGTGAGCTTGAGATTGAGATACTTGTATAGGCTTTGTTGTGAGGTGAAATTGCCGTCTGGAGTGATATTGGACATAGACGAGAGGTTAACCTCCGGAATCAGGAAAATGTAACGTGACAGGATGAACTCGATTTAGAAGTGGCTTCCACGTTGTGCTCTAGCGCTTGCGTTCATGCTCGAATTTTTTTGTAAATTGAAAAATCGTTCAAGCTTAATAGATAACTAATTTTCTCCTAAATTTCACTCTATAATGAATGACAACGTTGTCACTTGTTCTTATTTCACCGTGAAGCAAATACTAGAATAGAAAGAAATATGTCTCATCTCCTAATTGGGTAGTGCACCATTCAAAAGCGAATTCAAAATTGATTTCCAAAAAGCTGCTTAGTGTTGTTGAGAGCCTTCCGCTGTCGGCCCTTAGACGAAGGAAAACGTTGCGTTTTATACCCCGTCGATGTCGCAATACAGGCGCAACTTGCTAGAATCCACCGCAATCCTCCCAACAACGAAAAACTTGAAAGACGCACACGGAAATGAAGCCGTTTTCTATTTAGTAGGACTTCTTAGCCTCTTAACTTGCAGCACATCTTCTCTCACAGTCTCTCGGAAGCCAGTGGAAGTTAGACTTAAACACGGTAGATTTTTTAATACTCTACGTGAGGAAGCAGGTACTCTTTTAACAGATTTTTAAAAATATATATTATATATTTTAGAATGCTATAAAGATTTTAATAGTAGTAAAACTATAGTATCTAGAAGTTATATAGTATGTTAGGCTATGTTATCTTGTTTTTCTTAAGTACAACTTCCACTGTCTTCTAAGAGACAGTGTATGCCCGCGAGGTTGCCAACTTCCGACAGCGTTAGTGGGGGAGCACGTCAATGGGACCGCGAATGAGAACATAGCTAGTGATATGCTTTTATATAGTTCCAGAAGCTTCGCTTCGTAGGTTGCTTTTGCAGAACTCCTTATCTTCTTGAAATATCTAAAAGTGCACGCGAAATGGGTGCCCCGGGCGTAGACACTGAGATTATTATCCCGGTTCAAGCCACGCCTGACAGTGCCTCTCTTGAAAATGATACATCGAGAAGGGAGTATGTAGACCCGCAGGAGGAAAAAGCATTTGTAAGTCCCAAATCGCCAAGATCAAAGGACTTATTTCTAATGGATAATTTGTAGGTACGGCGTCTGGATGCATGGTTCCTCACAATAGGTTTTCTCGGGTACATGTTCAAATACATCGACCAGACAAACATCGTGCGTTTCACAATAAGATAAAACATACACGGCAAGCTCATATTGAACAGACAAATGCCTACGTATCCGGGATGCAAGAGGACCTTAGTCTCTACGGAAACGAACTAAACTTCTTCACCACCTACTTCAACATCGGCTACATGATCATGCTCTACCCGTCTTGTATCATCATATCCCATTTCGGACCCTCGAAATGGCTACCCGGATGTGAACTGATCTGGGGTATCTTGACATGCTGCCTCTCCACCGTCAAAAGCTATAAGCAAGTCTATGGCCTCCGCTTCCTGATCGGCTTCTTCGAAGGAACAGCGTGGCCCGGGTACTTCACCCTCATGAGCCAGTGGTACTTACCGCACGAAATCGCGCTCCGCATGAGTCTATATAATATAGCGCAGCCAGCCGGCGCGATGCTTTCTGGCGCCATGCAAGGCGCGTTATCTGCGAATCTCGAAGGAATGCATGGACGCGCTGGATGGCGATGGGCTTTTCTTATCAACGGCGTGTGCACGATTGCTGTCGCTTTGTTTGCATTTTTTATTATTCCGGGATACCCGGAGCGACCAAATCCGCTGGCAAAATTCTACTTGAAGCCGAGGGATATCGAGATTGCGCTTGCGAGAGCGCAGCGAGTGGACCGGAAGCCACAGATTGGAATCACGTTCAAGAGGTTTCTGCGCTGCTTTACGTTTTGGCAGCTTTGGGCTGTCGCTAGTGAGTTATTGGCAGAGGAAAAAATGTGTTGAACAGAGTTGACTGAGAAATGCGCAGTATCGTGGTGCATCGGATCGAATTTCCAGCCATCAAACTATTTCAACCTCTGGCTCAAGAGCCTCAAGAACAGCGACGGAACCAAGAAATAGTGCGTATACAATGTCCAAATTAGCAACAGTGCACCTCTAACCGTCCAACAGCTCAGTTTCGATGCTCAACTACCTCCCAATCGTAGGCCAAGCCTCACAACTTGTCGCCGAACTCGTCTTCAGCGGCCTCAGTGACTACTTCCGCACGCGCCTCCCCTTCCTGCTCATCCACTCCGCGATAAACATCTCCTCCCTCAGCATACTCATCGTCCGTCCCCAAAGCGAACAAGCTTACATGGCAGGCTGGTACCTCAATTACCTCGGCGCCGTCTCAACGATGCTGCTCTGCGCGTGGGCTTCCGCGCATCTGCAGGACGAGCCTGAAGTACGTACTGTGCTTTTCGCGACGGGGACAATTCTGTCGTACTTGAATAGTGCATTCATACCGCTCGCGACGTACCCAGCGAAGGAGGCGCCAAATTGGAGGATCGGGGCTAAGCTATATCTTGGGTTCGCATCGGTGGCAGTGGTGATGTTTGTGGGGATTTGGTTTGGGTTTAGGCGGGAGGAAAGGAAAAAGGAGAGGGCGAGAGAGGAGGTTGATGAGGAGCAGAGGCAAGAAGCGCGGAAAGATTGAGTGATCCAGGGTCATCAGATGTTGATGTTTTGGGGGTCATGAGAGGCGAGATATTAGCATCTGACTACATGACAGCGCCACGAACCTTCTACGACAATGGGATTCGAGAATTGTTGAATGAGTATCTAGCCATAGAATGAGTATCTAGCCATAGAATGAGTATCTAGCCATAGAATGAGTAGCTAGCCATAGAAATAAACTTGGTGCACTCTGTTTCCTGAGCTAATTCTACAAAAACTACGTAATACTATAGAAATTCGCTAGTAATCACAACTTAGCGACACCTACTAACTTATTATGGTAGTGGGCTAGCCTGTCAAAAGATGGGCTAACCCAATGGGACTAGCATCTCGCTTTAAGTAGTTAGTACATACCTCTTGTTATAGTTATTACTTACGAAGTCCTACGGTACTAATTAATCTATGTAAACCTATCAGACCAAGTATTGTAGTCGCAGTATTCTTCTAGGTCTTCCACGAGAGGTTATAAGTAGGGATGGCATTTCGGCCGTGCACGCTTGTAAATTGTCAGCAATTTACAATCGATAAAAGATTACTAAGCGATTTTAACCAATCAGATGTCGTAAATGGGAATGTTACGTACTACTTACAATTTACGTGTAAATACACGAAGGTCAATATACCGTCTATCTGCCATCCCTAGTTATGAGGCTATGGATGAAACTCGTGGTCTTAGTTCCAGTAACCAATGTTTCGGAATCGACATTTAGGTTGCACACAGACCTAGCACTCACGAGCATCGTTGCACAATACGGTAAGCTACATTTGATATTATCAATTGATGTAGTTAAGTACAAAGTCGACACCAATGCATGTTAACCATATTCCCCGCTACCAACATTTATTCAACAGACGAAAGAAATCGTTAGAAGGCCACGTATTAACGTCGCATTATTCTACCACAACCCGCGTGCTAGATTATTTCAGAGGCATCAATCCGAGCACAAACAGCTTTCATAAACACGTATGTTATGTACACGACTCAATATTACTGTATTTTACATGCAGTAGTTGGCTGATAAGACGGAGACGGAACTATGCACATCCGTGCTTGTCTCACCCGTAACAGCTAGCCACAGTCGGCGTGAATGCTCTTAGGGCCAGATCTCAGGCTAATTCCTTCGTCTCGGCTAGTCGAGCCTCCCTGACGATATATCATCAACTCCGTTTCCTTCTGCGTGAACGAGTTCATTTGATATAATCAATCATCATCTTCGGGTTTTGTGTCTACGACATGGCGGTACGCGCGGATGAAGGAATCCTCTCGCAGTACTTAACCTGGACCAGTCTTTTGGGAGCACTGGTCATTTACGTCACGCTCAACGTCATCGTCAATACTATATCCGCGCCCAAGTATCCAACCTCGGTGCCCTGGGTCGGCCACGGAAAAGGCTGGATAAACGGCGTGCGTAATCTTTTCGATGGGTTCACACGTAGCAGAGAATGGATTACCGAAGGATACAACAAATATTCTCGACACGGCAAAACCTTTGTCCTGCCGCCTGTGCTCGGTGCTAGCGCACAGACGATTATCCCTCGAGAACAAATGCCATGGTTGCTAGACCACCCTGATCATGTCCTTAGCACCAAAGATGCGCATTATGATATGCTGCACGGCGATTATGCTTTCGTGACCCCACGATGCCTTCAAGATCCGTACCACGAACACGTTATACACAAAAATCTAGCGCGGAACTTGATCTCAGTAATTCCCGACCTCGATGATGAGGTGGGGCGCGATGTTGACGAACTATTGGGTTTTGATACGGGGAATTGGGTGAGCCTCGACCCGCTCGCAGATTTCATGATGAAAGTGATCCCCAAGATCACGAATCGCATGTTGGTTGGGGAGCCTCTATGCCGCAATACTGACTACCTGGCGAATATGTTGGGCTTCACCATGGATGTCATCCGCGCCAGTCTACTATTTGCCGTCACGCCTTCTTTCTTGCATCCGATTGTGGGCCATATATCCGGTCTAGCACCCAAATTACATTACTGGCGTACTAGTCGAATGAGCATTCCTCTGATTAAGCAACGCCTCTATGATATCCAACAGAAAGATTCGGGGAACCCAGAGTACAAAGGCTGGAAAGAGCCTCACGATTATATCACTTGGCACATCCGAACGGCCCTGGCTGAAGGGAGAGAGGACGAGTTGAAACCAAGTAGGGTAGCATTAAGGATTCTCCCTCTGAACTTTGCCTCCATCCACACAACGGCCATTACTGGCTCGTCTGTTCTCCTCGACATCTTCTCCAGCCCTCCCGAGGTTGCGGCTAGTCTCCGCGAAGAGGCCCTGCGCGTCTACAACGAATCTGGCAGGAAATGGGACAAGCATGCTCTCTCTCGGATGTATCGTATGGACAGCGCGATACGTGAAAGCCAACGCTTTTCCGCATTTACTCTATCCTTTATCCACCGCAAGGTCATGGTAAAAGAGGGTATTACCACACCCGAAGGTGTGCACCTGGCTTATGGGACCATTCTTTCAGCTCCATGGTGGAACGTGGCTTCAGACGACGAGCTACACAAGAATCCAGAGGTCTATGACCCTTTCCGGTTTTCCAGGGAAAGGGAACGGTTTGAAGGACTGAGCGCGGAGGAGAAGACCAAGGAGGATGGCTTGAAGATAAAGCAGACTGGCCTCGTAACGACTAACGATCGGCATCTTGCATTTGGCCATGGTCGGCATGCTTGGTGAGACCCCTCCCCCTGGACAGTCGTGATGATGCTGATGTACTAATCCATATATAGTCCTGGACGTTTCTTTGTTGCTCATGAACTCAAGATGATGTTTGGGCACCTACTCATCAACTATGACATCAAGCCGCTTACGGAGAGACCACAGCCGACGTGGATTGGGCGAAACCAGATGCCCGCCAAAGCAGTCCTTGAATTTAAAAGACGGGAGGTTGGGTCGAACTAAGACGACTAAAAGCAGTGTGAAACTTGTGGATTGTGTTGATAGCTTGTCGGATCAGACTCGTTTTGGTATATATTCCTGTTGGAACAAATGTATAGCTTCGAAACTAGACTAGGTTTTGTATACAAACGCAATCTACGCTGAAAATTGATACTTTGCCGTTCAAGTGATGCATCGCTGGAGATCAGGAAGTATCCGTACCGATCTGAATAGTAGATTGAGTCAAAGATGTCCCGTCATACATGACAAATAATGCTTGCATTCCCATGAATTTTGATCAAGCCACTTTCTCCCCCACAGTGGATACAGCCACGACAGCCTAAGCGGGATAATGTTACCAGAAAGATCTTGATTTGTGTAACCCGTATCACATTCAGATGTCACCCGTGTAAAGGAGATTTTGTGGTCAATCTGAGGAGTGTCAACGTTGAATCTCGCAACTCGCAAGTAAAGAGGGCAGCGAACTATACCTACTACAGATTGGCCAAATTCTTTCGACAACACATGGTCTGGGCAAGCCATCCTAGTAGGTGCAATGGAAGAACTGTCAAAATGGCCTGTAGACGAAGCTCATTCCATTGATGTTTCTATAGCCAACGACTTATAGTCTCTAGCATGGATACCCCATCTAGGAAACAAAATCTGAAAAGTTGAATTGAAAAGACGCAGGGGTGGGACTGTGAAAAACCATGTCCACGTGATCGCTTTACATGCCACCTGGGATGCGAGATGCGTTATCGATTGATACCTGAGGCCCTCACCTATCCAGACGCTCTTTCGCATTGATGGTTGCGCAACGTCGAAACTCTATTTTCGTCTATTCAGGATTTATAAAGTTTATTTGGCACTGTAGTTTTGCATTTTTATAGGATACGTGCTTCCAACAATGCTTCTTGCTGCTTCCCCACATTCGCCGCGTGCTGGCCCGTCAGGCCGTGCGGCCTCTTCGGATAAAAAAGGCGAACATCGCATCTGAAACACCTCTCACACGCGATATGAAAACAACCCTTGCACAACGAATGCGGCCGTTGTCGGGGACCATGAATGTCAGTTTTGACAGCGGATCATGTGTGTGACATTCACGACCAGCTGGTAATATTCTCTCAGGAAGCCCGACCTCAAATGGCTCCATTCGCGCAATTCACAGTCATTTGTGAAGTGACTGCACTCGGCAAATGCCTTGCACAATGCGAAACAAAAACAAGGCAAACCTGTGGCTGTTTTGAGCAAAGATGTGATTTCGAACGACCGAGATTGCCAATGGATCAAAAACGCATTGTGTTTGGACTAAGAGCAGTTTGCGTCTGTCACCTCTTGCATTGCTCGGCTGTATAACCAGCGCCGTAAGCCGGACATCGCAGCACTGATTCGTGAGCACGTTGCATGTATTCGACCCTTGCAGTTGATGGATTTGACGTTTGTGATTCTTCTCACAGTCCGCAGCACTATTCATCCGCTTGGTCAAGTTTCACGAGTTAAGATCCGGTTATAGGGTGTGGTTTCTGGTCGCATGGAATAAAGTGGAACATACGGTTCTGTGCACGATATACATACACTGACAACGCCACTTCCTGGTGACAACGACAAATTCGCTTCGAATTCATGATTCGATTGGGTTGACATCCAAATTCGAGTTCTTCCATCAAACACCAAGCACTTAAGGGGAGAAGAGTGTCAATATGTCCGGCGACTACAGTTTTTCTCTCGACGAAAAACTGCTACCGGGTGCGGAAAAAGCAAGACAAGAAGGCGCTTTGGGAATATCTGTATTTATGACGATAATTGGCAGTACGTTTACCTTCGATTTCATTCATCATGAGCACTACTAACAGCATTCAGTGACTGCGGTTGGCCTTCGTGTATATACCCGCGCGGTCGTCATTCGTAATATGGGCCCCGAAGACTGGACAGCAATTGTCGCGGCGTTGTTTACGCTGATATTCCTCATCTTGTTACTCGTCAGCGCAAAGTACGGCATGGGCTATAGCATAATGTCGGTCACTCCTGAGATGGTCGTGCAAAACATTAAGGTATGAAACTTTGCAAGCATCTGACACAACACGCTCACCCAAATGGCAGCTCGGTCTCGCAATTGTTGTCGTCTATAAAATGACTGTAACGCTCATCAAGATTTCCATCCTGCTCATGTATTTGCGGCTGGGTATGTGCTCCAAACTTATCCGAAAATGTGCGACTTGCTAACGACGTGTACAGCTGTCAACCAGACCTTTACGTATGCGTGCAAAGGTAGCATCGCACTACTAGCACTGTACCAGTTCATTGTCATCATCATCGTGCCAGTCGAATGCACGCCGCTTAAAAGATTGTGGAACCCAACCGTACAAGGGCACTGTATCGATATCAACGCTTTCTACTACAGTATGTATATTTAATTGCTTCACATTTGATATTTACTGACCAAACCCAGTCACCTCTGCTTTCCACATCTTCATGGATGTGTGGATCCTCATCCTACCGTATAAGCTCATCATAACAATCCCTCGACCTCTACGCGAACGTCTTGCTGTGTATTCCATCTTCGGCCTCGGCTTCTTCGGCACTATATGCGCCATCGTTCGCTTCAACTACCTTGCCATAGTCAACAACTCTCGAGATCCTTTCTATGACTCGCTGCCCATAAACACATGGTCCATTATAGAGGTCAATGTTGGCATGGTCTGCGCATCTCTCCCGACTCTTCGCCCATTGTTCTCGAAGGCCCAACGACAGCGTACAAGACAGGCACTCAAAAACCCTGACGAGGAGGCAACACTAGAAGAAAAAAATCATCCTAGAAGAAGGGGGCTCCTTCAAGTAAAAGAAATGTTCATATCAATCGCTACGGGTGCAGTTACCGATAGCAAAGCTTCGACAGTCTCTAATTCCAATGAATGGCAGAGAGCAACGGAACGGCCGCCACCCGTTCCCCCCAAAGATGTTAGGACTCCGAAGATGCAACTTCCAGAAATGGCATATAGCAGACTCTAATTAAAAGCTGAGGGCCTTCAGCTACCGAGAACTTTAATTGAAACGACTTTAAGCTGGACTGTAAAGTCATCACGCCACAGCCGTACTGTACTAGTTACTTTACAAACCCCAAAATAAAATGTGCCTATCCATAGCAAGGTTCTGGATTCGTCATACCCTCACCACGTTCGCGACGGGTGCTACCGTATTCGCTGACAAGAAAACGACTCCATCACATCGTCCTGCGATAACGACTCTGCGGAATCACACCACATTTGTCTTTCGCATTAATATTATGTTTACCACACCGAGCACCATTATGTATATCACGGCTTTTTGTATCATATACCCACCTTCTTCCAATTATTAGTATTTGTTACGAAGATTATGTATATAATTTGCTTATACCCATTTCTCTCCTACTGTTCCCAGGTAGTTCTCAAAGACGTCATTATTCGACCAATTATGTGGCCTGCCCTATTCTTCGCGTCATCGTCGACCCTTTACCGGGTTCTTAGGTAGTTACCAGCATAATACCACGCGAGCGTCTCCACACATGGTGCCATAGTGATTACATACACACTTACTCCCATATTGCCATTCTTCTGGACTTTGAATATTAGACTCACCTATCCGTCTCTCAGGCACATACTACCGATACTCATTGTTCACCATCCCAGCACACATACTGGCCTTCGAAATACGCTGTCTCAACTAGCTCACTTGCATCTCTATCATTGCATCCATGGATCTGAAAAGCGCGATATATATCAGATGTCTTCATTCGCGGAAGAAGTGTGCCAAAAGGGGGAAACGTACGGTCAACCACAAGGTCTCCCATCGCCATTTTGTATCCAGCAACTATAGCGGAAACAAACACCGACCTTTCCAATCGACAATGTATACCGTTCCATGACCGCATCAAAAAAATTCAGATTTTTCCATGACGACTATATAGACAGGTAATTCATTCCCTTAGGTATATTTCTCTCCCGCCGCTCACTGTCTCTTTCCTCTTGTCATTCTTTAATTTGTCCAAACGGTGTTGTTCGCTGACACCCACTTCCTCCCCCTAAAAACCCCCCCAAAACCATGCATTTGTTCACAGTTATCACCACTATCACTCTCGCCGCGACTGCAGTGGCCGCTCCCCAAAAATGGGCAAAGCCAGGGTGGGATGCTGACGCGCCATCCGAAGTACCCTCCTCAGAAACGGACACCGTATTCAAAACCAAGGTCCCTTCAAACACTATTCCAATCTTTACACCGGTAACGACTACAAAGTTCAGTCCATCAATACTATCCACCTTTCTGCCAATTCCCCCTCCGCTCCCTACCCCACGTCCAACCAATCTACCAGCGGGCTACCCACGCAAACCGCATCCCTGTGTACGCGTACACCCTGAACCTTCTCAGCAATTAACCGAACATCGCTGGAGCACTTTTGTGTACCAACTCCTCTATCAGAGGAATGTCAGTGCTGCCTTTGAGTACATCGTCGAAGATTACATTGTAAGTTCCAAACTTCTGCGCCCCGTTATTCTTCCAGTTACATGGCGAGCGATGCCAGAGCAGAGAAAGAAAGGGGTGGGAAAGAAAAAAAGAAAGAGAGAGATCGAGCATGAAACGAGCAAGGAACTAGCCCCCATACCACGACGTAACTTCGTCCTCGTGAAAGCACCATCACGGTCATGTCACACGCGCTAACGCAACAATTCCCCCGTAGAACAACAGTCCCGCCGCCAGCAACGGATTCGACGTCGCCTGGGATTTCATTTCGCAGCTCTGGTATCAAAATCAAGACGCCATCTCCCCACTCCACGAGTTCTTTGAAAAACACAATGCCCCTTCGAATTTTGGCTGGATGGAGTATCAAATCGATGAATTAACCATTATCGATCGGTTCCGGTGGGAAGGTGGATGCATTGCTGAGCACGTACGTTTTGACCCCTCTCTCCGACTTTTGTTTCTGGTTGTTGAAGGGATGGGGGGAGTGGCTACAAGAATTGCATTGAAATATACTGACAAATGGATATAGTGGGACGAAAGAAAATTCCCTATGCCAGTACCGGATCCCTGGAGGTCAGGTTGACCGGGGCGAGCAAGTTGGTAAGGCCGATGCTTGATCCCTGATTTGGAAGGAGGAAGTACTTAGACTTTATCGTATTTTCTTCATTATCGGTGTCATGAGTTTTGTAATTGTTCTGGCACTGACAGTGATGCTTTGCGCGTAGATGCGCATCCGTAGTGGTAATTCAAATGGCTATTCTACAACCTCAATGCTCTTCATCACGTGGTCATCAAGCCATATGTGTGTACGCGCCCAACTGCATGTCCGATACTTCGCATGTGTTAATAGCGCTGGTAATTTGATAATAACGGCGACGACAAACATACTCTTTCCGTTCTAGAACCTCGGAATCGCACGTGGATCGCGAGTCAAGTCCCGGTACTTTAAGCTTTTCTTACTTGCCGATTAACGTAGGTCTTGGCCTATCTAGGGGATTTCCCCTTGTTTTGTCTAGAATAAGAAGTCCAAGAGCGTGATAGTACCCATAATTCGCGGGTAAATCAACGCGGGTGTGGGGAATCCACTCGCTGAACCTCCCCACACCAGGTAATTAATTGAATTCGTCGGCGCCGAGAACCAATGAGTACCTGGAAGTAGGGCCGAGCATTGCAGGACTTCAAGATAGGTACTTAGGTATATTGTTTCGAAACTGCCTATATGATAAACAATCCAGCCCATCAATCTCATGTCCATTTCTAGGATCACCTCCATTCATTCTTTTTTTGTTCGCACGCCTCTATCAAAGTAAAACCCCAACACAGCAATGCACATCCCAACCCTTCTCACCACCCTCCTTCTCCCTGTGGGCCTTCTCGCTGCCCCCCTTGTAGAACCTCGCCAGGGACGCCCGCCAAAACCAAAACCCTGCGTGCGCATGTCGCCTGCCCCGGACGCGAACGCTACCAAAGCTCGCTTTGACACGTTTGCGGAGGCGTTCATCTATAAGAAGGATATCACGAAGGCGTTTGAATTCATTGCGCAGGATTATATCGTAAGTCTTTTCGAGTTCTAGTCTTTCTGATTCTATGGGGGGGGGGGGGGGTTTGGAGGGTGTGGAGGTCTGTAAAAAAGTAGATAAAAAGTTTGGAAGAAGGAGTTGTCGTTCTTTCCAGGCTTCAAGGGAAAGAGCATAAACACCTCCATACCTGCTTCCCACCTACCAAAGCAACTTCCCATCCCATCACTCTCTAATCTACACCCGAGCTAACGCCCCACCCCAAAAACAGAACCACAATCCCGCCGCACAAAACGGCTTCGACTCTGCCTGGAACATCCTCTCGCCCATCTGGAACCAGCAGAACATCACACCGCTGCGCACCCTCTACAACGGGACGTCGAATCAAGGATGGTTGAATTACAGGTCGGCTAGTTTTGGGGAGGTCGTGGATCGTTATAGGTGGGAGGCGGGGTGTATTGCAGAGCATGTAAGTTTGCTTGTTTTCATTGTTGCCTTTGGTGGATATGGGTGAAGAGTTTGAGATTGTGGATAAGCTGACGTGCGGATAGTGGGATCAGGGCGAGAAGTTCCCGTCGACGTAAGCGTAGGTTGGTAGAAGTGGTGGTTGGAAGGGAGTAAGGCTGTGTACATTACGGTTTTTGGCTGGACTTGGAACAGGGCGTCAACCGCACTTTCTACTTTGACAATTGTTAAACAGCCTCTCAACGTATCTTCTATATCTAGGCTATCAACGCTTAATCCAGTTTTTAATTTGTGTCAACCGTCAATCCTTGGGTGCGCCAAAACCCATAATGTATATCGGTGGTTTTAAAAAAAAAAAAAAAAAAAAAAAACATGTCCATCCCCACATTTTTCAATGTGTAATACAGAGGGGGAAGAGTACCTTATTGAATAGATATCAAAATTAGTATACATATGTCAAACTTTACTAAGATTTAGTGTACATAAGAGTGTTTTATAAGGAGGGGGTCCAATAGATGTACACGGAGCCGTATTAGGGTATGTGTATTATCACGTAATATAATTATTATTTTACTTATAATAGCCATTATACCCTTCTATTACATATCAAAAAAGTGGGGGTGGGCATGCTTTATTTGAAAACTACAATATAGTGGTGACGGCAGTGCGAAAGGTTGATTGGGGAATCGGGAGGATAGGTTCAGGTTGCTATAACAATGCGATTATTGCGGACCAATTGTTGACGTCGCATAATTGAATGAATCATGCTTACTGCAATTATCATGCGATTCATCAATGGTGGGGTATATGATGGCCTTGCTCGATCTGGTATACAGGTGCAGATGTGGTTGACTGTGGCTGAGGTTTGTTTAGTACACTGCTCCCTTCGATTGGCCCACCCTGAGATGCTGTGAGTACGTATGCTTGCAGTAGAAGGGAGAATACAAAGACCTGTATGAAGGAAAGTAGTAATTAAGGTGTTGATGATAGATGAATTGCCAGTCCCTTTCAGTACCACCCGAGGTATCTGAACACAAGGCCGACAAACGCTCGCTCTAGTACTATGAAATCAGTCTCTATAACAAGATTGATCCATCGACCATGAAACACGCAAAAATCTGACCGCATCTGTGTTTTTATGTAGACCTCCACCAAGCTAAAGCGTCGGCAGCAACGGCGGTCGATTTTCTCCGATATGCAAGTACAAGTAGTTCGAAGATCCACCGTCATCCGGCTCTCCACATTCCCAATCCCCGAGACGCGATCCAGCAAACCCTCACGTATCTCCGACCACTCGCGTTCCCTCAAACTCGACCCAGTGTACGCGTCCCTCAGTTCATCTGTCTAGCCATCCACGTCAGTCATGCGTGTCAACCACACATTTGCACATGCTGTGGCTTGGCTTGCGTGACGGAGCCGCACCCGCGGTAGCAGTTTGCGAAACGGTTGGGATGGGATAAGTAGCTGCGGGTTTCCTCGTACTCATTTCTCTCTCCTCCTTTGCGCAACTATCGGTTTGGATTTGATTACGGTATCAATATCCATTGAACATAATGGTGAACACTTCAATAGCAGTGCTGCTCGCTCTGGGTACGTAATGCCATCCCCCGTTCTCACACATATGAAGCTCATAGTTTAACCAGCGAGCATCGCATCCGCGCAATACGGACCAGGGGGACAATATGGCCCCGGAAGCAACAACCCCTTCGACGGATCCAGCGGAAACAACAATTTCGGCGGCAACTCATTCGGAAATGGAGGAGGGTCAGGAGCAGGATCAAGCTTCGACTTTGAAAACTTCATGGGCGACGGACAAAAAATCCTCATCGCGCACGCCGTCATGGCCTCACTAGCCTTCGTCATCTTCTTCCCCATGGGCGCCATCCTCGTCCGACTCTCCTCCTTCCCCGGCACGTGGCTCCTCCACGGCATCTTCCAAGTCTTCGCGTACCTCGTGTACACCGCGGCCTTTGGCATCGGCGTCTGGATCGTAAGCAGGGTCCCTGTTGATCTGATCAGCAGCTACCACCCCATCATCGGCATCATCGTGTTCGCTCTCTTGTTCTTCCAGCCCATTCTGGGGCTGCTGCATCACTTTGCGTACAAGAAGTACCGGCGTCGCACTGTCTGGTCGTACGGCCATCTCTGGCTCGGGCGCATTGTTATTACGCTTGGGATGATTAATGGCGGGCTTGGTTTGCTCCTCGCATCAGAGACAGGGTTCTATGCACCGAGTAGGGGCCAGATCATCGCGTATGGAATTGTTGCCGGGTTCATGTGGTTGATGTGGGTGCTGGCGTCGATAGCTGGGGAGCGGAGAAGAGCGAGGAGTCGCAGGGTTATCGTACACGATAGGAGGTATTCAAGATCATCTAAAGAGGAATATGCGTAGAAGTTTCGGAGGGTTTTAGCGAAATTTGGTTTTATAGATGAGTTTGGTGTATTTCATGAGCTATGGGTTCCCGCGGTTCTGCATATCGCATGATGGGAGCTGGAAAACAGAGGAGTGGAGATGAAGTGACGAGCAACCCCCCTTGTGGCTCCATATAGCGGAAACGATATTGGGCTTCGAAAGGTCTTGTATATTCCCTACAGCGACATGAAAACTAGAAACATACTGAAGGATATGGACGGCACGTCGAAATGAGGTGACAAGGGGTGTGGCCTCGCACAGCTGCCACTATAGGGGACTCTAACAAAGCAGTCAGCGCGAGAGAAAAAGAGAATAAATTTAGATAATGAAGAACGATCACCGACGACAATTCATTATTTCCGCACAATATTTCCTCGTCCATTCTCGATAACATACCCTCTCACTCCCCATCCACAACCCCCAAAACCTCTACATTCCCTCCCCTCAACACCCTCTCAAAAAATAAGATTCGAAAGAAGGCTGTGTGCATACATAAGTACCCACCCACACCCACACACCCACACACATAGCACCACTGCAATCATGCATAACATACACAGATATTAATACCCGAGAAAGGCTGACATGTCATGACATGTCATGACATGCCCGACATGTAATATTTCTCCACATTTCGCGAAGCTTACTTATTTCCGTGTAGGCTCGCTCGCCCACATCGTAATGAGAGGTAGGATTGGGGTGGGAAATAAGGCGGACAAAAAGTAGATAGATAGGTGGGATGAGTGAGTAGGTAGAGGGAGGGAGCACTGCAGAAACAGAAGAGAAGAGATTGATGAAGAAAGGGGGGCGAAGGGTATAGTGCGATGCGGTATAATGATAATGTAGCATAAGTAGGTGCCTATGTAATGGTGGGGTTACCTACCTACCTACAGTAAACCGTAACCTTAACCTAGGTAGGTAGGTATGTTGTGTTACAGTTTCCCAGCGGTGGGTAGCGTAGTCGTGTAGTAATCAAAAAAAATGCAACTAAGTAACTACATATGTACCTACTTTGAGGGGTAAAGTCAACCTATAGGTAGGATACTTGTGCCGTCCGACCGACCGATTACCAGCATAAATCTTTAATCACGCAAGGCGAAGCTTGCCCACCCCCTCCCTCTCAGCCCTACGTTTCTTGAACTCGTTTGGGTTGATTATTGGCCGCTGCACCCCCCCTCCCTCGTCGTCTCGGGGGTGTGCGTGCGCGTGTGCCGCGCCAACAATGTTTAATGTTGCTGACTGACTTCCTCGGAGCAGACCAAACTCGCTTTCAGAGTACATATAGGGATCTATGAATGAATGCATAAAGGGTACTGTGTGACAGTGTGTGACCAGTTACATAACGCTCCCCATAAACAATTCTGCGAGTATGACTAAGATGGGAGCAATGTTTGCATAAAGGTGAGACTGGATTATTGTATGTATAGGTGCCTAGGGTAGATAAGGCGCTAGTTAGGTACCTCCCTCCTAGCGTTCACTGCACGCACGCACACACCCCTGGCAACAGAGAGGGAAAACTGCTAAAATTAGATCTGTAAGTTGATACGAGGATATCGGTGGTAGGCAGCCGCACACACACATACACACACACACGCACCCGCTAAACAGAAGGGAAAAAGAAAAATCAATGGATTATGTTGCATGGGGTTTTGGTTCGATGGAGGGAGCTAGATGTCGATGGTGAGGGTTCTAGATGCTGGGGAACGGGGGGAAAGGGGGATGTAGGGATTGGGGTTGTTGTTTTCTTATATTTGGACATGGGCTTTTGTTAGGGTAATGGGATTTGAAGGTGTATGTATAGCGGAGTGGAGCCGTTCGGACCGTAGAGCTAAGAGGATGATGTTTTTTTTTGTTTTGCGATAGGGATACTCCATGTGCGATTAGTTTACTGCTAATGCACTAACTGTTGTGGGTAGTTAACCTAGGTAGGTGTGGGGCTTGTGATTGATGTTTTGTTTGATATCTATCCGGGGGAGTAGGTACATGTAGTCGAACATTTCGGGATAGGCACAGCAGTTTCTTGTAGAAATGCTCAATTGCCTATCTCGTAGGTTGTGCATAAAATATTGAAAAACAGCTAGTTATGCAAACCACGCCTTGGACATGCATTGATGTCAAGGGCGGCGGGGGGAAGGATTTGGAGAAGGTCAAGGAGTGTACTCCGTTTTGTTTGCACTGCCACCTTCCGATCCATTTATTTAGTATTAGCTTACAATTTGGTAGCCGTCTGGATCCACCGAGGCCCGCGTGTAGATATGCCTATGGCTTTCTGGGGAGGGATTCGATACAGCCCGCGCCTCGTTAGGATTGGGTGTGCATTGATGTGTACGTGCGGCTGAGAACCGTGAAGCGGGAAGGGGGCCCAAGGTTGAACTCGAGGCGAAGAATTGAATGGCAATGTGAGTCTGGTAGCTACAGTAGGTTTGTACCTATGTAACTTTCCGTTGCTGATGCTGTTGTTGTTGCTGTTGCATGCATCCACCCATACTTGCTTGATGCGTTCTGTTATGTACATGCATCCATCCATGTAGTTGGCTCTCACTCATCTCGCAATCATGGACATGTATTCATCTATCCATCCCCCCCATTCGTGTTCTGGCAGTCATCTTGGTCGCAATTCGGACTGAAGCTGTCCGCGGCTAACCGCATTGAGCCCTTCCTGGCCCTGCTGCGCTGCGCTGTGCTGCGCTGCCCCTACAATCAATTCCATGCTCAGTGCTCCATACATGTACAGTAACTACTTACATTCAATACCGACCGTGGCATGATAATATACCTGGCCTCATTCCAACTGCAGTTCCGGCTCCTCCTGCCCTGGCCCTGCTGCTGGGCTTATTATTAAGTATATGCGTTTGTTTGGCTGAGGTCAGATATTCAAAGCTCCCATTGACTGCTACACTGTCCATTTAGCCTCCGCGCCCCGCCCATCCCCTTGAGCTCTGCTCGTCCAACGAACGCACTGCACCTTTGGAGAACGAGATCCTCTCTGCGCAATGCCTTCATTGCCATGGTCCAAGTCGAATCGTTCCCACCAGTCCCTCGATACTTCCTCCGGCCACGTGTCTCCTGTCCACCCAGGCAATCCTTCTGGTGAGTGAACTGTGCCTCAACGCTGCCCCCCAGCTGGAATTGTGCGGCTGAATGACAATTGCCCACAGTCAAAGAACCTCCCAGATATAATACCAGCGCTCCCGACGGCGGACACCCCACTGCGCAGAGCCCGCAACATTTGCAGCATCAGCAGCAGCAAATATCCCCCGGCGGTCCCCAGAGTGCCTATCGACAGCAGTTCCCCGAGCGGACCACTAGCCATCGCCATTCTACCAACATCACCCTCGAGCAGCAGAACCTCCAGCAGCTCCAAGGCGCTTCTGCCCCGGCCTACGACCAGCTCCCGCCAGTGCGCCGTGGATCTCTCCAGCCGCAATACATCCAAGAGCCGCCCAAGCAGAAGCAGAGCTTGCGCAGCCGACTGGGCCTGACATCGCACAAGGAAGACGACGGCCAGAAAACCAGCAAGGCCGAGAAGATTGGACGGCGCGTCTCTGTGAGAAAGAGCGACCCTCGCGCACACGAGTACCAGGCACATCAGCAGCAGCTGCAGCAGCAACAGCAGCAGCATCAAGGTCAAGATCAGAGCAGGCTGCAGCCTTGGGGTGATTCCCGCCACGGAGTATCCAACTCGCATCTGCCCACGTCGGCCGAACAGGACGAAAGCCAGCACCTTGATCCATTTCTGCAGCAGGAAGAAGAAAATCCCCAAGTTCCCCCCAAGGACGGGCATTTCGCTGGCCATCCGGCTCAATATTCTCAAAATCCTCCGCAGGACCAGTATCGGCCCCCACTCGCTAGAGTGAACACCGACGGAACCGCTGGCAGTAGTTATCACGCGCAGGGCGGGGTAGACCAGCAGCACCCGCATTACAGCCCTGATCAACAACATCATCAACAACAACAACAACAACAGCTCCAACACTCCTCTAATCAGCCGCCGCCGCCGCAGCAGCAGCAACAACAGCAGCAGCAGCAGCAGCAGCAACAACAACCTCCTCCACCCCCACCGCACCAACCACAACAGCAGCAGTACCAGAGCTACCACCCTCCCCCGCCGCCCGCTCAGCCTGGCCAGGCCGAATACCAGGCCTTCCACCTCCCCAATCTTAACCAGTCCAGCCCCCTTGCCCCCAACACCGCCCAATTGCACCCACCCGAGCACGCTAGCCAACAAGCACAAGTCCAACAACAAAATTACTACCAATATCAAGCCCAGCAACAAGCCCAGCAGGCCGCCGCCCAGCAAGCTTCGCACGATCCTGCCTCTCAAAACATCCATTACCAAGCTCAGTTTACACCGCCGATTCAGCCGCACCACGGCCAAGACTTCCCCCACAACCATCACGTTCGTGGCTCCTCGCAAGGCAAGGTCGAGCTCAATACTCCTGTGCCGCCTCAGCCCATTGACGGCCAGCATTCGCAGCAGCTCCGTCCGCCCTCCGCCCAGGGTAGCATTGCCCCACCATCACCCCTACAGCCCCAGAGCGGCAGCTTCCCTCCCTACAACGCCCAGCAGGGCCAGCAATCGCAGAACCCGGACCCCCACTCCCAAAGTACGACGCCGCCACAGCAGACACAGGACAACATGCCTGCTCCTGCCCCGAGAAATACGCTGAGGAAGGTCAATGAAGGGAACCAGCCACAGGCCGGGCCGCCATCGAGGGAAGGCTCTTTGCTCTCGCAACCATCTACCCAAGGTCAGGCTCATGGACAACCGCCCCCCTCGCCGGGCCTACACCAAACATTTGGCGCTAACGTCGTGCCAACAGCTTCGCAAGGCCAACCGTACCGAGGAGATAAGCAAGGCCAGCAAGCGTCGGGTGCAGACCTGGGACGGGCGACACCACCACCACGCTCGGCAACTGACATGACCGATGACGAGATCAGCTCGTTGGTCAAGGAACACGAGGTTCTGCGTAAGTGTTTATCGTCTTTCTTCGCATGGCATTGGTGAAACTGACTCTCCGCCCAGGTGAAAAATATCAAAAGGTCAAGCGATACTTCTTTGAGCAACAAAGCCAGGTGCACCAGCTGCAAAACACTCTCGCGAATCAACGCCTATCGGTCTCACGCACATCCTGGGATGACAGCGAATATGGCACGCGGTTCAACCGACTGGATGGACTTATTGCGCAGCTGTCATTCTCTATACGAAAGGATTGGAAGACAATCCCGCCGTGGCTACACACTGCGGTGAACAAGACTGCTGTGGAAACGGGAAAGCAGGAGATGACGGCTGTCGGTCGCGCTTTCATCTCAAGCTGGCTGGTTGAGCACATCTTCGACAAGTACTTCCATCCCGATCTAGAACCCGGGCTGTCGATGCAATTAAAGGCCATTCAACTTAACATACGAAGGAATGCGCCTCCAGCTCAGAGTCCCGAAGATGAAGACGCATTGGTCGCCAAAGTCATCAACTGGCGTCTGGCCACTCTGGAAGGTTTGGCTGACCTGTTGCGAGCTAACTCGGCGGCCTCGAACCGAGCTGCGCTCACGGAGGAGTTGAATAAACAGCTTATCAATGCTCTACAGACGTACATGAATGACCCCGCACCCCCGGATCTAAACGGAGGTGTGCCTATGATTGTGGAGCTAGCCATTAGCGTCGCACAGCATCTTCCTCTTGAAAGCCGAGAGGTGCACATTGAGTACTTCTATCCCGGATCCCCTCTCTCGTCGGAGTTTATGAAGATTGAGTCTGGCATCCCCGCTTTGACGAGTCCGATAGAACAGCCCGACGATGAAGATGTTGCTTCATTAAGGAGCGGGGAGACCAAGGAAGACAGCGCATCTATTGTGGAACAAGAACAACAGGCGCAGCAGGTACAACAACAGGCAAGTCAAAACCAAAGAGACCATGCGAAGAAGCACAGCATATTCAGCTCGTTTGCGTCCAAAAAGCCTACGCAGACCCCCGCAGCACTAGGCAAACGCGAGTCAGTGCTGGGACAAGGAGGTAGTCAGCAAAGCCTTTCGCAGCCGCCGTCTTCGAGTTCAGGAGCAGCCACGAAGGAAGAGGCGCCTCCTTCCAAGGTCCGTCTGTCTGTTGGTGTAGCAGTGGAGATTCGAGGTAAAAGTATTTTGATGAAAGCGCCGGTGTACAGCACGTGAAAGGTGTGCTGCATTCAATTTTTTTTTTGTTTGGATTCTGCACGGGTTGATGATGAATTGGATGAATGCCATAAAGCGACGGAGTTTTTTCTTCCCTTCCTTCTCTCTTCTTTATATATTTTGATAGATGGGGACATGAGACATGCTGAGATAGCAATTGCCTCGGCTGTGTTCGCATTGCTTGTTGTTTTCCAGTCCCTCACCACCTACCACGCCCATTCTAACCCCCCTTCTTTCTACCATTTCCGAAAATTAGCTTAGGGTCAAAAAGTAAGGCGGTTTTGGGCGATTTGGAGGACGGAACGGGGTGTTGGAGAGGGTAGGGTGATATGTTTGTTGGGGCTGTTTTTTTTTTTTTTTTTCGTGCACCGATACCCTCATTGCTGCTCCGGTTGTTTACGGTGGAAAGAAAGAGAGAGAAAACAAAGATTTTTGATCCATCCATTTACATCTTGTGGCTTCAGTGCTTGATACACACCATTTTCTGCAATCGCTGCTTTGGCGGCGATTGAACTTGATATTAAGTTACACGTGGATGAGTTTCGCTGTAGGTGTAGAGGTGCGGAAGGTACCTACCTAGGTACATATCAATGTAAGGTAACAAGGAGGGGTGTGGACAGTGGCCTAGGTCTCCTCTAGGTATTCAACCTAGGTCTTAATCGGATATCTATAGCGTTTACGGTGTTCACTTAAGTACACTACAAAGGTATGCACTAAGCTAAGCTCAAACTACGAAGTGCTAGGTAGCTATGGGATAACGCATATGTATATCAACGGTTCTCATCCAGTCCATCGTCGCCTTTCAAGATGTCATGCTTTAGGGGCTGTTTTTTCGTCAAAGGGGGTTAAGTTGGTAACCATTTTCATACATACCGCGTGCGTGTGAGAGGGCGACGTTATATCTCGTTATCGGGATAGTAAAAATGGTTACATAGATTTGATACATATATATGTATATAATACTATGATCTATCCTGTTTTACTGATCATGTTGATGTAGATGGATGGCTTTGGGTATGTATGATCGCATGGACAGGCATTGATTGGTCTTTGGATATCATCCTCGCAGACCTCTATGATATTTGGTGAAGGTAAACTGCGGAAGAGAAATCTCAGGCCCTGTAACACTGGTTTCTTTTCTGCAGAATGTTTTAGATTTCATGTGGATGAGTTCGCTGTGGTGTAGAGGTGGGGGTCAGCAGAGGGGTTTGGACATGTTCTCGGAGAAGCTAGTCGCCGATTGGCCAGATGCAGCCCTACCGACAGGGACCTACCGATGATGCTCATTGTTTATTTTGTGCGCCAGAACCACACGCACTTCTACCTGCAACGACGTTTGCGCAAACGTAGCCACCCTCTTCGGCTTGGACACTATAAAAAACCCAACCGGTGTTCTAGGAAACATGGAGAACGTACAGGTGTCCCCCCGATACAAGAGTGCGATCCTCACCTATCTGTTGTTCGCCTGGATGAAACTAACAACAAACAAAACTTCCAGCAACCTCCCTCTCCGTCCCATCGCCGGCCGCCTCTCATATCGCTCATCTTTCTGCCTCCCGCTTGCAAATCCGCTCACTGAGCACCTTTGAGATTATACGGAGTATCGCCCTCCCCTCAACTCACGACCTACGCAATTCCACAATCGCCTGGTCCCCGCCTTCCCGCCTTCGTACCCCCACCCCGACACCTACATCTACACCACCGCGCCGCAGTCGTAGCCGTGCACCCCAGTTTGCCTCACATCGATTTCTCATTGCGGATAACGATAATGTACGCGTATACGATCTGCGCGACGAGAAATGGAACGCCGTCGTCAGCAACGGATCGGGGAGTATGGGAAAGAACGTCCACGTTGAGTTTGGGAGAGATGAAAACGAAGTGCTCGTCTGGAGTGCGTTTTCGAGTCGTGTCGTCAGGTGGTGTTTGAAGACGGGAAGGAATATCGAGATTAGGGATCCTAAATTTGATGGGAAGATGGGGAAGGGTTGGGGTTATCGACCGCATAAAGACGGATCTACGGGAGATGGAGGCGGTGGTGATGAAGGAAGTGGAAAAGGAAACGTCATGGCAATACTTTGTCGCAGCTCCGGACAAGATATTCTCTTGTTGCTTTCTCTGCCGTCATATTCCGTGTTGAAGAGAGTCGAACTTCCCACAACAGATGCGCAAGGCTTGAAGTGGAGTGGCGACGGGCGGTGGATAGCCATCTGGGACTCGGCAGCAACGGGATACTTCCTACATATATTCACCGCAGACGGACATCTCTACCGCACCATCACCCGCGAGCCCTCAGCGGAATTGAACGAGTGGGGCGTCGAAGGCCTAGGGATCAAGACCGTGGAATGGGTGCCTGGGAACGAATGGCTAGCCGTCGGTGGATGGGACCGCCGCGTGCGTATTCTATCGACCAGAACCTTCACACCCGGCGTATACCTCGACCACACCGCCGAGATAAACGTCCCTAGCGCAATCGTATACACGGAAGCAGTCGACGCAACCGGCTCAAGGAGCTACGGAACAACACCACAACCCGCGATACCACCAAAAGCGATGCTCGAAAAAAACGAGACGGGTCTGATGAAGCAGGGCATCAGCATCATGGCCTTCAACAAGACCGGCACCATGTGCGCGACACGGGACGACTCAACGCCGACCACGGTGTGGATATGGGACCTCATCAGTCTCAAACCCCGCACGATCCTCATCCAGCACTCTCCGGTCAAAACGCTACAATGGCACCCCGCCGACGCCTCCTCCCTCCTCATCCAAACCACACATGACTCCCCTACAGTATACCTCCTATCAGCCCCTCGCCTTCCCCCCTCCACAACCACATCAGCATCGACATCAATATCAGCACCGACACTATCAACAACAATAACAACATCAACCTCCTCCCCCACCCACACAAACCCCCCAGAAATCTTCTCCCTCCCCGCACCCACCAGCACCACCACCACTACAAAAAAGCCCACCTCCAAACCCAAACCACCACTCCCCACCTCTTCCTCCTTCCCCACGCGCTGGACAGCGCGCTGGCTCGCCACTCCCGCCGACAAAAAGCCCGCCCTCATCCTCGCGCACACACTCACCTACGTCGTCGTCTGGCCCGAAGGCAAAGACCAGATCCTAAGGTTCGAGAACCCGGACGGCGATTACGACGATAGCGACGATAGTCTTTTTGAGATTCTGACCGGCAGGAAAGAGGTCCCGCCGCTTCCTCTGCTGCAGCAGGAGGATGGCGAGGGTGGTAGCGGTGGAGATGCGGCGTATTTTGAGGACGAGGCGGAGTATGGAGAAGAGGAGGAGGAGGATTTGTTTGCGGCCGAAGGGGAGGAGAGTATGGGTGGGTTTGAGGATACGTTTAGAGGGAAGGGAGGAGCGGGGTTGGGGATGGTGAGGCAGAGGGGACGGAGTGTGTTGGGGGAGAGTGGCTTGGATGAGATGTTTTGAGTGTCGGTTTTTCTCGACTCTCTCTCTCTCTTTTCTTTTCTTTTTGTTCGGTGGATGGATGCTTTGTAGGATTTTAATATGTAATCTTTCATGGGTTGCGCGGTGTTCAAAATGTTTCAATGTTGTTACGTGCTATGTAACCGTATTTTGTGTTTCATACTCAACCTACGTGTGGTGTATTCCCCGATTAACAACTCGAACTATACAGCCTTGATATCCGCTGTGAGTACGAAATGCCGTGCTAGAACAGGGCTTTCTGCAAGTTCCGCCGAATGGCACAAATTCTATTATCTTGTCTGATGTTAGCGTCTTTGGATCGATCATGATGAACACAAAATTATACTATTGTAGTCTTATCTAACAGAGTTAGTTACCTGTAGGAATCGCACCTGTCGGATACATGTATATTACAGAGGGGTGACACGCCCGGGTAGTGACAGGTCGGGTAGATAGCGTACTAAGCGATATTCACAGATTAAACATAGCGGATAGAAGTCGCAGAACCTCTAATTCGTAGAAACTGTTAGTCCTCCCGAAACGTCACCACCCGGCGTGTCACCTCCCTGTACGGTGGTGTTTGCCGTAAGTGAGGTGCAACGCTACATAGGAAAATACATATGTAGGGTGGTTTGAAAAATCAGTAATATAATTACAAGATAAGAAATATATGTATTATACTAGTAAATTTGATCTAGACTTGATCAATTTGAATCATAGCACTGCTAACAGTCGTTTTTTATATCAATTGATACAAAAAAGGTTTCTCCGGTTCTCCGTCACTCCCCTTGCCACCCCGCGCGGGGCGCTACACCTCACTTATGGTTGGTGACCACAGTACATGGAAGATGATGAGCAACAGTGAAAGATCTAAACGTGAGACGCTGTGAAAATCCGCCATGACGGTTCCACGCGTGGCAGCGGCATGCAGCCTGCGCACGTGAGAGAGCTGGGCCTGGGCCCTGTGTCGGATCAAAAAAACGACTGGGTCCAATCTACTGATTGACGCTTGTATTAGGCATACAGGGTGCTCCAGCATCGGGTAGTATCCCTGTAGTTGCAATTTTCAAAGCAACAAATAATACAATTCGAAGAGACGAAGAAAGAGCGAGTAGCTAACTGTAATTTGGTACATACTAGTCTGTATACTACTGCGTACGACCCGATGCAGGAATACCCTGTATGTACTGACACCCTGGATAACAAGGACAAGGCTTCAGTGGGTCGGTTCGTCACGCAAAAACACGTCCGCCAGTGGTATCGAATCAAATGTTGCGGTAGAATCTTCATCCGGCTCCTCCGATTCGTTTAGTTTGTTTTTTTGAGCACGTCGGGTGGCCGCATATCGCGGGAGGTTCAGCTGAACTGTATTTTTCTACAAATAAGAAGTTAGGCCTGTCTCCTCCGTTAAATACAATTAGTTAATTAGTAGTCATACACTAACTTTCTTCCGTAGCGTAATTTTAGCTGTACGTAATAAGTAGTAACGCCTTTTATACGTACGTAACTTTGGATAAAACCTACCGTACGTAGCGTAGCAAGCCTACTACGCTACGGACTACGCTATGTTGGGCACGCTGACTTACCCAAAACGTCGCCATCACGATGCCTCCTACCACTGTACATAGGGTCCAACCAACCCTATCCTGATCTCCTCTGTATGTGCATATGTAGTAGGTATCGGTGTGTTGATCCTGCACATGTCATGTAGGAGAGATAACATATCACACTGAGAAGAAGAGACAATGGGATGCTGCTAAATTCAGTGAGGTGCTACATTTGGATGTTGTTCATGCGTGGTTTGACAAAGGGGGGAGCAGAAAATGTATTCGCGTAGTTACTACATGAATAGGAACTTCCGTGTAAGATGAATGGTATTTCTAGAACAATTCAATTTGGTAGGAATATTTATCTATGCGAAATAATAATTGTGAAAAGAGGGCAAGGGTGATAGACAGAGAGGATACCTTGTACAATAAGCGAGAGATAGAAATAGTGGAGCGGTGAAAAAGAAGCAAAGTTACATATGTACGTGCCCTTCTCACGCACACGTTTTATTCTTATCAACTAACTTCATTAAGTAGATAAATTAAAAAGAATCCGCCCCACACACTCCGCCCTAACCGATTGGTTGAGTGATGGAGCAGTGCTTATAGACGGCGAACACGTAATACAAGGGGTCATGTTAGTGAGACACGTGATGGGGATATTCACCTTCAAACAACTTCACCGCAACTCTTGAAAGTATTCGGGATGAAAACATGCTTGCTGCTCAGGTCAAAGTTGGGAGGGCCATTAGTAGGATATGTATCATCGTGCATTGTAGAGGCCAAGTTCTGATCTGCAGACTGACGTGGTAGGTTCGCTTAGTTCAATGTTAATATTTGGACCCCGCTGGTGATGTTGTGTTGTATGTAAAGATTTGAGGTAATTTCCGGAGTTTAGAAAATTATGGCCGGGAGTTCAAGACATAAAATCTGTTGGGAGCAGGTGTTGAGACTTGGAGACTGCGATTGACACACAGCGTGCCGGTTTAGCTAGATATCGTGGTGTTGTTGGTTTTACTTGGTAGACGCTGCATCCGATGAACCAATACGAGCTTGGGCACGTCCATGCCCTGCATTGAGGGGTTTCTCCGGAACTCCTACGAACTTTCTTTATTTTCTCATGCAGATGTTTTGCTTCTTCGCTGTCGGGTTTTCACGAATTTGTTATGGATGATCACTATGAGTAACTCGCTTGCTTCGGATGAAGCACTCAATCACCGCTTCCGATACTCCTTCCTTATCTTTACCAGCTTTCTTGTTACCTAACTATCATCTTCTTACTTTTGGGTTTCTCTTTCATCTTGCGCCAACACGATCTATAACTAGAACTGCTCCCGTTCCAGCTGGGCTTAGCGAACGATCAGTTAGTTTGTGGATGGCCCCCCTCTTCGCTCTAGTATCGGTTGAATGGTCTCGCTACGTGCTATTGCCCAGTCCGATGAAACTACCTCAGAGACTCGTGGTTCAATTGTAACGTCTAGGAACCGCCCAACCTCTACACTTCACATACCTTGATATTGTTTGCCATCAACTCTGCCTGGCATGAGTGCCCCTCTCCGTCCGTTACTACCTGCAGTCCCCAGAGCCGAAAGGGTGCAGCTGTTCGTGCAACCGAGGGACCAGCAGAAGAGAAAAAAGATACCCAACGCGTGTGAACCATGTCGCGTCCAAAAGTCGAAGGTCATGATTGTGCAGCCAAGGGAAGATGCTTTAGAGTGCTAACTAGGGGACAGTGTAGCGGAGAGCAGCCAACATGCTCGGCGTGCACTAAGCGCGGTACAGAGTGTAGATATTTTCAATCAGAAGCGCGCAAGGCCAGGCAAAAATACGATGATCTCAAACAGCGCCGTTCTGACCATGAGGAACTGCTTACTCTTATGAGAACGCTACCAGAGCAAGATGCTGCCAATCTTTTCCTTCGAGTGCGAGCGGGAGGAGACATTACAACAATCGTGAACCATGTCAAAGACGGTAATTTACTGTTACAACTACAACTCGTGCCAGAGAGTCGGTTCCGATACGAATTGCCATACTCCAAGAGCATGCCAGAATTCCTGCGAGTGCCGGGAAACACCTATTTGGAGTCTCTCGTGTATGAAGCAGCTTCCCTAGGATCTCTTCGTGGTCAAGCACAATCGTCTCTAGGATCAAGTGCCAGCTCCTCTATTTCCGCGAATTCGGGCACGAACGAATACCAAAGTGCCTACCTTAAACCATATCATGTGGCTGAACCGTATGAACCGCTTTTGGGCTCAGTCCAACCGTCTAACTGGACGAGTATTAGTAAGGATGATAATTTGATGACAATGTTACTACGGGCATACTTTAAGCATGAGTATCATTGTTTCGCCGTGTTGAACAAAGACTACTTCCTCCAAGACATGGCTAACGGTGCTACTGAGTGTTGTTCTTCTCTGCTCGTCAATGCTCTCCTTGCGTATTCCTGTGTGAGTCGGCCCTGGCTCCTCAAAGCAGTATGATGCTGAATGTGGGCAGTTTTGCTACGACAAGTTCCCTAATCGCTCGCATTACTGGGATCCGTCTAGCTTGGGGTACCTATTCTTTGCCGAGGCGAAAAGACTGTGGGAAATCAAGATCACCAAAGGCAAATATAGTGACTTACCCACCATTCAAGCTGCATGGGCTATAAACTGCGTCTATGTTCTATGTGGCCTCGACAAAATCGGCAAGGTCTACAGAGACCAGGGCGTTGCTATGGCACACGGTTTGGGCTTGTTCAGCGGTAACGAACATGTAGCCCCCCAACGGTTGCGTGATGCAAGGAACTTTACCGCGTGGGCTCTGTTCAATTTTGAAACGCTCGTGAGCTGGGAAATGTTTACTGCCCCATCAATCTCCTCACCGCCCAAAACACCCCTTCCAAACCCCTTGCAGGATTCGAAGTGGTATAGTGAAGTATGGTATAAGTACCCGCTAAACACATCAATATTTCCAATGAGGTTTGGCTCCGTGTTCGAAGCGACATCAAGATTTCGTATCATTCTAAACGACATAACGAAATTGAGAGTCGAAATGGGAGGCAAGTACACAGCAGCGCAAGCGCATGGTTTCGGAAGCCGTTTAATGGCTTGGTATGCAGACATGCCTCCCATGCTGTCCCCTAAAAACATCGTGCTCCCAGCGCATTTCATGCTGCAGTATGTCCCCGCGTTCATCCGCCAGCCACACGTGCCATCACTTACAAACCTGCGAACGCTCTAGCATCGAATATTTCACCATCGTATTCGCTTTATATCAACCATTCACCAGCAGCAAGTCCTGGCCTTACCACCCAACTCCCACCCAGATAGTCGCCGAAGCCGACCGCAGCATCCAAACGCTTCTCCGCTTATACTACCTCCGCCACGGCTTCGAAACTATGGACACGTACATCATGTCACCACTTGCTAAAATCGGCTTTATGGCACTGCAAATCATCGCAGAAAACAACCATCCCCACGACATTACCGAGACGCGCTCGACGCTCTTCCTCGCCGCCAAGGGCCTGCGCGATCAAGCAAGGAACAACTATCTTGCCTTGATATTATATCGTGTTCTCAAAAGCCAGATGGGTCCCGAGGAAGGGAAGATCTTGCAGAAGCTCGTGCATGATGCCGGGGAGGAGGATAAGGAGGAGGATCAGAAGTTGAAGGATGTGCAGGCGCAGTGGATGCCGAGCATTGTGCTTTTCGAGGAGGAGCAAAACGAGAGAAGGTTGACGCGGTTGGTGGAGAAACTGGAGATTGGGGCGGAGAATGAGGTCGGAGTTGCGGTTGAATGACACGCAATCATACTTCTCGTCGTCGATGCGCATGATTGTTCCCATCGACGCGAGGTTTACATATTTGGAACAATCGCACGGCAAATATTTTCCGAGTTTCTACTACTTGCGAGTAATGTCTTAATACATTGGTCACGAGCCGACCCACTAAAACCAAAAGTTCTCCGAAATGAACTTTTTGAAAAGCCCCTGTCTCGTGCTAGTTAGTTAACAACGCCCCACTCATTTCGCCCTATACACTTGCCTTGTGTGTCTTAGGTCTCACCACATCCCCTACTTCATTGGCGCTTTGGCCACTATAGTGTAATAGAGATATGCATATTTTCGGAGAAAAGATCTATTTGTCTGACCTGGAGGCCTAAAGAAGTGCAGTATTCTGCTCAATCGTACGAAATCAGCTCTTTTAGTTTTTGACCTTGGCTTTCGAACAAACCGTGGAAGCTCGTTCTCTGCTAAGATCTCTGAACAACAGAGCCGAGTACCATGTTGTCGGGCACTGCCCTAGCGATGAAACAAATGCTATTTTTATATTTTGAAAAAGTACACTTTCCCCGGGCCCCCACTCAATCGGGGGTTAAAAAAACCCTGCCTTGGCCCCATTCCGGACGGGGGTAAAAAGAACCGTTAGGTGAAACTTCGCCTATATGGCATTTTCCTCTATACAGGATTGTCGCGCGAGAAATGCCCGTAACTAGTGCAACAATTCGCGATGTTCGCTATTTCGGACCAAGTCACTTTCCCTCATCGGGCGAGCTAGAAACTTCGTGCGAGACGGGGAACAACGCCTAGCATCAATGTTTGCAAGCCCTAGCGTAACTCATCTTTGGCTTCACCTCTTCGAGTAACATTGTTGAACGAACTCCGACCAGCAAACAAATATCGTGCGAGATGGAATGGAGGTGAAAATGTATAAGAAGAGTTGATGAATCCCCAACTAGAAGAGCTCTTCTCATCATCACAACAACATCTTCACTTTACATTCGCTTACACTCTTTCAACACTTCGATTCTACAGTCTTTTCTGATATTTTTATCACCAACTTTCACTTTTAAGCCCAACCTTCAAGATGCAATTCATTACTCTCCTCGCTGTCGCTACTCCCTTCATCGCTGGCGTTTCGGCCAAGTGCCAAATCGGCGGTATGGGCTACTACAGCTGGTACGTTTCCACATCATAACCTCAGCCTTCGACTCTCCATGCTCCAAAACTTTCCTACATCCCCACTCCCCAACGCTCTCTTTATCTCCAAACACCAAACTGACGTCAATGCGTTCTACAGGCCCAAGGGCAAGGGTGATTCCGACGCCCTCGCCGGCATTCCCGGTGCTTGCACGGAGATGCTCGGACAGGGCGCTTTCAAGGAGGACACGACCCGATACGCCTGCCGCCCTCTCTCCGGCGGCAAATCCGCTTCCCTGAGGATCCAATGGAGGGGCAAGGGCACGGCCAGCCTCGCTCAGGCTGACTGCGTCAAGAGGCTCTCCAACGAGGTCACCGGCTGCGAGCACGGCGGCGGCACCACCACCTCTGACTGGTTCTTCGCGTAAGTCTCCATTCATTCCACACGGAAAAAAAAATCGTGGTGTATGGCATATTACAGAAAAGCTAACGGAACTTTTCCACACAGTACTTACGCCCAGAATGCCAAGTGCACTTAAAGCAGGCCGCTTGCGCCTAAATAACGATGATGCGGGGAATGGGTTGCGGGTTTAATAAGTTCTAGTTGTTTATATTTTTGAGCTTTTGGCTCGGTTACGGTCGTTACTGTTTTTTGATTGAAGTGTTGTTTAGATTTCCAAAATGCAAGTTTGTTTGTTACAATATCCATGCTTTCCCCTGAAAAGAAACTTGTGTATAACTCTAAATACTCACATGAGGAGCGCGGAGAGCGTCAAGTTATCATGATGATGCTAGCTACCCAGTGAGGAATAGTATTAAAATGAGTTATTTTCGTCTCTACAGTAATCAAATTACCAGCGGTATCGACACAGTAGAAGATCCCAAAAACGCCCTCGGCGGGGGACGCAGCAGCAGGTAACTGAGTGCTCACGTGAGTGGGGGATAGTGTACTGGGGTAAAAAACGAGTTTACTCTTTTATTTATTGTAGAAACCAAGTTCCTATGTACCGTGACACGCAGGCCCGGGCCGGCAATACGCGTGGATCGGCATTCAGACTCGCCCTCAATCCAGGCAACTTGGGATTTTTATCAGTCCGGTATGCATTCTGAGGAGCTAGAGAAGACTTACTGGGTTCGCCGGCGCTCGATTTACCGTAGGAAACGGCCGCAGTAGTGCTCTGGACCAGGAGGCCCAGGATAAGGGACGAAGCAATGGCGGAGAACTGCATGGTTTGACTTGAAAGATTGTCTTTTGGTGGGTTCTGGTGATGTTTTGGCGTGTTCTGATGAGGTGATGGTAAAGAGGAAGAACAAGTTCAGAGTATTTATGTCTGGACTCGACTACCTCCTGATTGAATCATATGATGCTCCATACCCATTTCACGGAGACACTAACATCAGATGTATGTATAATCATTAATCATCGTCTATGTGGTCTCATTGATTAACCTCATATCGCTGAACCACCTGCCTATTTCTCGTCAAGTCGTGCATCGGTTCCCAGCCTTTCGAGCGGTGTTCAAAACCACCCCTTTGATCAACCAAGACTACCCCAATAAGACCTTGGAAATGCTTGGTATTTAAGTAGGGTATATAGGGTTAGGGAGGCAGGATTAGTTAAGGTTAGGGAGTAGGGAAAGGGCTTTAGAGTGCCTTAAAAACGTTGGTATGTTTTACTTTGCTCTAGTTTTGATAATAAGTATTGCCAAGGTCTTATTGGGGTGGTCCCGAGCACCTCCCCAGACTTTTGGCCAGCCACTACTCCGATTGCTTTTTTCCCCACTTGTTTCAGCTCCCATCTATGTGTAGACTACAGACACAGTTAGTCCAAAGAATAATGTCGCCTGTAGTCGTACGTTTGCACGTTTGTCTGACGCGAGCATCCTCAGTTTAGCGTAATTTCTCGTATAAACGAACTGTATATAGCTAGCCATATGATAAGTAATCTGCCAAGCCATCAAAGCCTTGGCCATCTCCTACATAAAAAGAAGAGGAAGAAAGAATAGAATAAATATACCGTAGAAACTCGCAATGAAGAGAAGGCCCGTCTTTCTTAGCGGAACACGATAGCATTATACAATTGGCTATTAGGGTACTAGCTGATGGAAGCTACGCTCACTAGTAGTGAGCAGATTCATCCAATTATATAGTGCTATTGTCTTCTGCTAAGAAAGACGGTCCTTCTCTTCATTGCGAGTTTCTACGGTAGTATACTATTCAAAAAAGTCCAAATTTTATAAGATTCACCACCCAGGTCTTCTCCCCCGCTCCCACACAAGGATGAGGACGATGATGGCGACATCAAAATGGAAAATAACACATCAACCGCCTAGCAGTGGAGATACGATCCAGATAATCTGGAGCCGTTGAATCCTCGACCGGCTACTCAAATCATAACACCTAATAGATCTCAATAGAAGTAATACCCTGTACTACGTAGCAATATTTAAGATATGTAATAAGGGATAATACTAAGAAAAGATTACTATATTTCTTGATTAGTTAATGGATAACGGAAGTCTTTTGTGCTATATAGCCTGACTTGCTTACTCTTGTATTTCTTGTTCTGTTGGTTCATCAAGGTACACTAGTTTATATCACGTTACCGCAGAAAAATCTTGACAAGAGAGAGAGGTAGATGTATACGAATACTGGATTGAAAAAGCCCTAGCATGAATTCACAATATAATTGTCAAAAGATAATTGAAAGTTGAAAGTTTATTACAAATGTGATTATATGCATTCCTTCTCAAGCAACAACAAAAAAACTAGCAAAAGAATATATACAAAGAAAGCACACCTAGCCTCCCACTCATTCCCCATCCTCACCATCCTCTTCCTCCTCCAAATCCCCCTCATACACCCTCACCGCCGTCCTCCAATACTCAGCCCCCATCCTCCCCGCCGACTCCACCACACTCTCCAACTCCTTCTCCCTCTCCTCCCCCTCCATCGTCATAGCCACAACCACCTCCATCGCCAAGCCCTCCCAAACCCCCAAAAAGTCCATGAACCAGTGCCCCGGCGGAAGCTGGCACTTTGGCTCATCCCCCATCTGGAACAGAAGCACGTAGTCAAGAGCGAAATGCTCCAGGTAAACTTCTGCGGGAAGGATTAGCGGATGCTCGGTTGACGAGGACGCAGCGGGGAGGAGGTGGGATAGGGAAGCGGGGAGTGGGAAGGAGGAGGGGGAGATGCCGTACTGTGGGATCGCGAAGTCGACTATGTACTCCAAGTCCATGTCCGGCTTGAACGGGTGTACCGTGGGGAGGGTGAGGAGGAAGACGGAGTGGTAGGGCATCGTGACTTTGGAGTCGATTGTGAAATCGCTCGAAGGACGGATATAGAAGGGGGGTTGGCGCGTTGATTCCGAAGAGGAGTCTCGACGCAGGGAGGGAACGACGGAGAGCCAGGCCACGGTTATGCCGTGGGGGGCGAGGATCGTGCGGAGCGCGTCGAGGAACGCGAAGGGTGGGATGTCGCACATGTTCATGTGCGCGTAGGCGGTGGCGAGGGTGTGCAGGTCGGCGAGTTGCGGGACCCGGGGGAGGATGTGGGTGTCCTCCTCGTCTGGCTCGCCTTCTTGGTCATCGGGATCCTCGTCGTCCTTGTGACTGTCGAGGTCCGTGACGCTAGTCGTCAAACACGTCAGTGGAAGTGCCGCCGCTAGAATTTTTTCAGGGGTAAAACTTACGGATCCTTCTTCCGTCTCCTCTTTGGTTAGTTTGTCAGGTCCGTATATGGTGTATACAGAGATCGGATGGGGATCGGCGGTTTCGAGTTTGGGGTGTTGGACGGTCTCGTGTGTGATTAGCTTGACGGGACCTCGGGGGAACCAGGTTGCTGCCTCTAGGTAGATCTTGTAGAGGGCGTTGAGTGGGGTGGTGAGTACTTCCGGAGTTGGTGGGTAGGAAGACATCGTGTGTAGGTGTTTATGAGTGTTTTTGTGTATATTGTGTTGGAAGTAGAAACTGTACGAGTGGTTTGTATATCTCTAACACAAGTGATGAGAGATTTTCAGTTATGATTTGTATATACGTATATATAGGATGCTTCGATAGCTACGTTCTTAAACAATACTACTCAACACTCACTACACAACGCTATGAGTCCATTGAATTTAAACGATGCTGTATCTGTCCATTGAATCTGAACAACGCTGCTGGCCATATGCTATATATAGATGCATTTCTTCTTGTACATTGTGAATGATCGAGCGCACAGGAGCTGGAAATATTAAGACAGCTAGATATGTACGTACGTAGTGCTGGATAACCTGATTGTTTGTGTCGGACACATCAATGTCAAAGAAAGAGCAAAACTAACCCAACTATACGCGTAACGAGCAATCAAGTATGAGGGCAAACAATCAGTCTTGCTTCCATTCACCCTTTTTGCTACTTGGTTTACGCACACACAAACATACACAAACACCCCATCACATCTTCATTCCTCCCAAAGCACACCAACACTAACAACCATCGAGGTTTTTTTTTTTTTTTGCCCCTTCAAAACCACACCACCCACCTGTACACTCCCACATTTGGTTTGGATTTTCATAAAAACGCCTACATACCCTCACTCGAAACCCAAAACAAGACAAAATAATTCCATAAAGCAAAAAAATCCCAATCCATAGATTAACAATCCATTGGCCTATATAATTACAACGAGTTTTCCACGAAAACAAGGGGCTGGGAGGAGGGGGTGAAAGGGTAACCAAGTATGTATTTTGGAAAAATAGATAATAATGAAAACCGCTCCATTGATCGATCCAATGCCACAAATGTACTACATACATACACACAGCTCCGAAGATAAAGAGAAGCTAGAAGAAGAAGAAGAAGAAAAATTTGCCCATGAAATTTGCCTTGCGAAGCGCCCACGCTATTCGGAAATTTTGCCAGAAACGAGAGGAAAAAAAAAACAAAAAACAACCAACCGATAACGATGGGGTATAGAGATAAGAACCTAGAACCCCGCCCTTATCCCAGAATATCCTAAAGAAGAAAAAAAAAAAAACGAAGAATGAGATAGCCAAACCAGATCCCATGATGTACAAGAAATCTCTCTCAAGAAATAACCCGAAGGTAAAGAGAGAGAGAGAGAGAGAGAGAGAACAAGAATAAGGAACTACCCCAACAAGTATATGATAAACTATCCCTCGGTCGCCCCAGCGCCTGTATTTTCGTCCACGTTTCCGCCTTCGTAGCTGCCTCCGCCAAAATAGAACATATCTGAAGGCAGATATTCAAGGTCCCACGGCATCATTTCAGCGCCTATGATCGACATATCGACCTCTTGGGAGTCAATCACCATGTCTCCAAACATATTATCAGTAGGGGTCGGATATGTACCCATGTCAGCCGTGAATTCATTCGGCTGTGTGGGGGTTTGATTCGACAGGGGAGAGCCACGAAGGAAAGAGGTAGGCTGCAGCGGTTGGCGCGCGCTGCTAGGGGATGATGTTGAGAACGGCGAGTGTAAGCTGAGGAGAAGATCTGCTTGCGACGCTAGCACTGGATCGGGTTGTGTGGATATTGCACTCAAACTCTGGGCCGGAAGCGGCGGAGGCATGTTTATGGGGTCGAATGCGAGATAGGTATTTTGTGAGGACAGGGCTGGTGGATTGCTCGGCGCCGGAGTAGCTGGCGAACGGTCTGCAGTGACAGGGACCTTGGTAAAGGATGCTTTTGAGTCTCGGGTGTTATTGTTGTTGTCGGAGGGATACATGACTGCAACATTTGTCGACGGAGAGTTCATGGTGCCAGTAAGTGACCAGCCAATGGCTGCATTTCTTGTTAGTGAGAGTCAACATATCAAGCTCGCTGGCTTACCTTGACTTGGATTCATCGGAGATCCAGGGATCGGGGTTTTGGCGCCTTTCCGTATTGCGGCAGACAACTTTGCGGTGTCAACATCAGTCATGTCTTGAGCCGTGAGATACGTTCCCCAACTCAGCTTCCTCCGCCACCCTGGACTGGTGAAAGAGGGTTCCGGTCGCGGGGCTTCCAAAGCGCTCTCCATCTCTTCTCTTGTGTAAAGCAATGGGTCGCCAACACCTTTTGCTTTTTGTTCCAACACTGTCAGGATGTATTTGACGCCCGCCCAGTAAGTCTCTAGGGTTTTCAATGCCCGGTAACAGCGTTGATAGTTTTGATTGGCTGCAGTCGCCAGGAGTGTATGCTTAGCGGCCTGCTTCTGCTCACGTTCACTTGCATCATTGGCACGTTCGCTGTGAGAGGACCTTGGGAAAGTCATGTGATCTATAGAGATGCTGCCGGATGAGGCCGTGCCTTGACTTACTCCTGCGCCAGGGCTCGGGGGCTGGGTATGCGGTTGTGATGACGCGGAATGCAAAGCTGTCTCCTGAAGAAAGGCGCAAGCCGCGATATAAATGGGTTGACTGGTGAAAGGGTTGCCCACTCCAGTCTTCGCATCGATCAGATCCGTAAAGGCCAGAATGTCGGCGACCGTCTTTGCAGAAGACATGGACAATTCTCTGCTGTTATTGGATAGAGGCTGGGCGCTCCCAGCATACGTCTTGAGCAAGGTTGGCTGATGTAGCAAAACAATCAATGTGTGAAACCAGCAATGCAGTAAGAGAAAGTTGGTGCCCTGATTTAGCTTTACGTAGTGTTGGAAATTGAGTGCGTTGAAGTGCAGTTTCGGCGAGAGGTTCTGATAAATTTCCGTCAGGGAGTTCTCGAGCGAATCCAGCTGCTTTCTGAGGTCCTCGGTAAGGTCGGAGCTTTCCTTGATGCTGTTAAGTAGATCAGTCACCCTCCCATAAAGATGGACTATGCGTATAAGAGCCGGAAAGGGCAATGGCCAACCCGAGGTGGGATCGACCTCGTCCAAGGAGGGAAACGAAATTTCAATATCCTGGTCCCGCAGAGTGACGGGACGCCCGGTACCCGAGGAGATGATTCGATCTAATAAATAGATGACCCAGAAAGTGTCCAGACGCTCTCGCTCTACAGCCCGCTGCTCCACTTCATCTGGATTCCCACTCGTCCTCGGACGCACGCTGGACTTTGACGCAGCTCGCACAGCGTGCCGTTGAGCACCTGGTTCGGTTTTGACCAATTTGGGAACCGGTCCGTCCCGGCCTTCATACTTCAACCCCTCGAGCGTTTGCATGCCAAGATCTTGAGCCATGCGGATGGCAAGACCTAGATACATCCAGAGGCCACTGTCGCGATTGGCGCCAAACTCATCGTAGGCAAGCAGTAGGGCAGCTTGTACCACGGCGACGCTTGGACAAGGGAAAGTATCGGGAATGGCGGATTTGGCTCTTTGCGCAAAGGCTTGACCGTACTCGGAGGGTTGCAATTTGGCGCGTGGTTTTTCTCGATGTTCAGAGTCGCCAGTAAAGAAGGAGTGGGTAGAGAATCTGGCGGCCAAAGCACACACCGCGTCCACAAGGATTGCGTCCACCTGCTTCTCTTCCAGGTCCCGCAAAAAGCGCTCTCGTTGCAAAAAGGGGAAGTTGCAGCCAAGATGTACGAAAAATAGCTTGCACAAGTGGGTAATGAGCGGGCTAGGAGCCATGGCAGAGGTATCATATACAGGGATCTCGGCGGGAGTCTGGGTCTCGGGAGGTGAGCCTAGAGATGGCGGCTGGGTAGGGGAAGACTCGAGGGGATCAGACGTCGTGGTATGACCAGTCCCATGCCGCTTGCCTCGTACCTTGACGACCATTTGCTTGAAGCCTGGCATGATGGCGGTCGGGCCGAAGTAACGGAAATAAGGCATGCGGTTGCGGGTGCTCAGTGTCAAGGGGCCACCGGGATCCGCGATATCTTGGTCCATTGCTTTGCGCTTCCCATTGGTGTTTTGATTTGCATAGCTGTTCTCCGAATTGTGCGGCGTGTTTGATATGGTCTCGATAGAGCTCGACTTAGTTCGGTGATGAGAGGGACGTGAAGACAGCGGCGGCGGCGGAGATTGGGGCTGAGGTTGGGATAGTTGAGAGGTGACTTCCTGCTTGATCTTGGGGGCAGGGGCAGGCGCGGTAGTCGAGGAAGGCGCAACTTTCTTTGCATCTTTGGAGGTGTCTTGGGCGTTTTCGTTTTCTCCGTAGCCGGCGCATTGATCTATTGAAAGGTCAGCGAATGATTCATATCAGAGATGGAACAAGGGAAAGGCACGCACGTTTGTTGGTTATACATGTTCCGCATACAGGTCGCTCTCCTGGGTACTTGTGGTCAGTGGAGGGTGCGGATGAAGCTAGGTAGAGTCAAGAGAAGAGAGGGAGCAGAATGCTCACCCGAGCACCTTGTTTTCTTCTTTCGGCACGTCAAGCAGGCCGAGTTGATCCTGCGGCGTTTGGCATAGGGCCCGTCATGATTGGTTACAAAGCGAATGGGCCTCGGGGGAGGAGGGGGAGGAGGATTCGCATTGGCAGACGCAGAGGTTGGGGGCGCGCTGTTATTCATGAACGGGTCTGCGGAGGTGAGACGAGCGGCCGACCAGGTATTGGAGCGATCAGCATAGGTGAGGAGGAGCAAACGGCGGGAACCGAAGCGGGACGCGACGAGGAGTGCGAGGGCGGGCGAATTGGGCGGCAAGGTGCATGGAAAGGTATGGCGACGATGACATGTACCACTGAGTGGGTAGGTATCAACCAAGGCAACGGTGATGGATGGCTTCGTTGTCGGGCAGGCAGGCTGTTTGTTGGGGAGAGAGACGGAGACGGCGCGGAGGATAGGCAGGCAGGCAGGCAGCGGGGCGGGGCGGGGCAGAAGCGCCGAGGACTCGACTTTTTGCGGGGAGCTAGTTGGCGGGATGAATAAATGAATAAATGAATGAATGAAAAATTCTCAAGGGGGTGACCAAGTTGATCAGATGAAAAGGAGACGGCTTTAGTTGAACTACATGCTATTTATACAAGCAGAAGAAGCCATCCAGATAGGAACGAGATGCTATGTATCCTTTCTATTGTCTAATTAACTACTGGGACCTGTAGGTATGATGGAATTTGGCTGGAGAGCTAGCGCTCCTACCACCCGTTGGTCTGTTCTCGGCCATTGATTGATCATCTCATCTTTCTTTGCCCAAATCTCTAAACCTCCACTCCAAACAACAATCACCTCCCCATCATCCCTTTTCCTCCACCATGGAGTCCCTTCGACCTGCGCTTGCCACATTGAGGCTCTCCGCCCCTCGCCCGGCCCGTCAATTTCACTACTACCGCTGCCTGCACACGACCGCCACGCGATGCGCCACTCCTCTGCCGCATCCCTCCGTGCCTGGCCCTCCGCCAGAGACGCCCACGCCGTCCGCTTCGGACGCCTTGGATAGGGTCGCCCGCAAGCGGAAACAGGCCGAGATGCTCAAGCAAGCTCAAGAAACTCGCACCGCCTCCTCTAAGCCCAAGACGGCTCTGCAGAAGCGTTTCTGGAAGGATGTTTCGATCAAGGAAACACCAGGTGAGCCTATATTCATTTCCCTTCCCTCCATGGACTATATCTAGAATTGTTTTGCTGAACATTGTTCATTTTCGCATTACAACAGAGGGCCTACAAATCTACCTCGATAGCCGTCCGGTTCGCACGCCCACTAAGGACATCCTCACCATCCCCTTGTCCAAACCCCAATTGGCCGCAGCCATTGCCCTCGAATGGGATCTCCTCGTCAGTGCGCAACAGGCCCTCAAGACGCACCTGATCCCCCTCACATCGCTCACCGCGCGCGCCGTCGATATTCAAACCGCAGATGCCAATGGAGAAAGCAAGGTGCGCGAGGCCATCATCACCGTCATGATGCGCTATCTCTCCACAGACACGCTACTGTGCTGGGCGCCGGAGAACGTGCTCCACGAATTGCCCCAGGACGGTCTCACGCTGCGACAGACGCAGATGAAGCTGACCACGCCCATCATTGCCCATCTGACGACGCATGTGTGGCCCGGCGTAGAGATCAAGCCCATCCTCGAACCGGACAGCATCATGCCCATTCCACAACCGGACAACACCCAAAATGTGATTCGAGGCTGGATGAGCGGGCTCCCCGCGTTTGAGCTGGCGGGGCTGGAACGGGCCGTACTAGCAACCAAGAGTTTGCTGGTGGGTGCGCGGCTGGTTCACGAGTGGAGCGAGGTTTTTGCGCAATCGAGCGTGCCTGCTGACGCTGCAGAGGAGGCTGACGCGGCGCGGTTCGGAATTGAGGAAGCGGCCGAGGCATCCAGCTCCGAAGTGCGATGGCAGACGCGACAGTGGGGCGAGGTGGACGACACTCACGACGTGGAGAAGGAGGACATGCGGAGGCAGCTCGGGAGTGTGGTGTTGCTAGTGAGCGGCAACGGCAGCTCGTGAGACGATTAGAGCACTTGAGGAACTAACACATGTACACATGTATACTTACTGTAAAATATATATACATATATGACCAAGCTACGTTGTCAGCTATCCGAGTCAATGTATTACTACGTTTTGAAATACCTATAGAGAAAATTCGAAAAACCACTTAAGTAGCAGCGTGCCATGGGCCAAGATCGATGAGCGAAACAAGGGGGCTTGACATCTGGACTTCCAGGCCGTGTGATTTGCTTGAGGGGTCTGGCGCGCCCCTGTCGCGCCCCCCGCCCCGCTGTGAAGACGTCAACGTCGAGACTCGACTCGAATCTCGTTTTCGTATTCTCTTAACCTCTCACTCATCCCCCCGAAGGCTTACAAACACCCAACCAACACAAAAGCAAAGCCCCTCCCCCGCCGCTTAACTACGTTATCGTCTCTCCACGTTGCCCGACAGCACAGGACAAGCACAGTCCATTGCCCACAGCCAGTCCTTCCGTCATCCAGTCAGCCTCCGCCGCCTTTGCTTGCGCACCCCCCTCCAGTCTTTCCACGGGCAGCTCCAAAGCTACCAGGAAACCAACACTATAAGAGCCTTGGATAGGCTCTCTTCTGCTGCCCACGCCTCTACATATGCAGCAGCCCTAGTCCCACATACGTCATGGACGGAGGGTAAGTCTTTCCCAACTCATGTGAAAAATAAAACAAGGAAAAAAACAAAAAACTCAAAATTGCGAGCGAATGGATCCATTGTTGCCTCCAAAATACCCTAGAGAATCCACATGCTAACCTGTACCCCTCTCCTTCTCTAGACACAAACGCTCCAAATCGTCGAGCGTCAAAAATCTCCTGGGGCGCGTCTCGTCCAAGAACGAAGGGTCCGTCCTAGACTCGACCGACAATCTCGCCCCGGCTTCGTCTGCAGCCTCCGTGAGCTCGCAATCCCAATCCATCTCCCACTCCCACTCCCACCACTCGCTGCCGGGCCACCACCGCAGCGCCTCGACAAAGCATCGCCCACATCTCTCCGCCAGCATGTCCAACGTGAACAACGGTCTCGAAGTTCCCAACCCCGCCTCGCCCACCGTCGCCACTCCTCAACCTTCCCCGCTTTCACCCACCGCCCCGAAAGGCGCCTCCATAGAGCAGTCCGTCAAGCTGTTCCGCGTCTTCGAATCACTACGCAATGGCGACACCGCTGCCATTCAAAAGGCTATCCGCGAGCAGGCCGCTCCCTCAGATGCTGAACAGAGCTCCACTTCTCTGACCTTACCCGGCCGCACTGAGGGAACCTCCATTCTTCACCTGGCCATACAATGTGCCGAACAGCCCGTCATTGAGTTCGTCCTCTCCCACTCCAAGGCGGGGCCCGACTCTGTCATCGACATCAATGGCCGCGACAGGGAAGGAAACACTGCGCTGCATCTGGCTGCCACGCTAGGCCGCACTCCCGTCGTGCGGATGCTGCTCGACCAGCCGGGTATCAACGACTCCATCACCAATTACAATGGCCAGACCCCGCTAGATCTAGCTCGCACCCCCGACATCTTCCAGCAGCTGCAGCTTGCCAAATCCATATTCATCGACGCAAACGTGCGCAAGATACAACAGGTTGTGGCCACGGGTGATTTGGCTGCATTGGAGAAACTACTGCAAGATGCACGCCTGAAAAGCACAGTGGATGTAAACGGCGGAGAACTGGTTACGGATCCTGCCGTGGCTGAGGCAGGAGGTACACTGCTCCACGAGGCCGCCAAGAAGAAGGATGTCAAGTTGGCTCAGTTGCTCTTGCTCAATGGAGCGGATCCCTTCCGAAGAGATCGGAAAGGGAAGCTCCCACAGGACTATACCAAGGACGACCGCACTCGCGCAATTCTCAAACGCTCACCTGCCGCTGCTGCAGCCCAGCGTGGTATTCAAGAAAAGACCATTCTGGCTGGGGCCGCATCGACCCCGGGAGCTGCCCCCGATAACGGCATGGGTGCGAAAGAATCGCGTGAGATGAAGGGCTACCTCAAGAAGTGGACCAACTACACCAGCGGCTACAAGCTACGATGGTTTGTTTTGGAAGATGGTGTCCTGAGCTACTACAAGCACCAAGACGACACTGGCTCTGCATGCCGTGGGGCCATCAACATGCGGATAGCAAAGCTGTACATGGATCCCCAGGACAAGCAACGGTTCGAAATCCAAGGGAAATCGTCAGTCAAATACCACCTCAAAGCCAATCACCAAGTCGAAGCGAAGCGGTGGTATTGGGCCCTGAACAATGCCATCCAGTGGGCCAAAGATGAGGCGCGCGAAGAAGAACGCCAACAGAACCGAGACCAAGAGATGTTGAAGCAAGCAAAGGCAGAACAGCTGGATAAGCGCATTCCGAAAGAAGGCGAAGTAGCGAGCCTCAACAGCTCCATGGTTGCCAGCACCAAGAACCTTGCCCCTTGTGAGTCTTTCTCCCATCCTAACACATGGCAACTTCTAACAAGGCCCCAGCTACTAACCTCAGTGTTCCACAACCCAGCGCCGACTCGGCCTCCCGCTCAGGTGTCAGCATCGCTGAAGATCCCGAAAGCATCTACGAACCCAGTATGGCTGGAAATGACTTTGGCAGGATGACAAGTCATGTTGGCACAACGACGGTAAACGACGACCCCGACGACGACGACGATTACGGTGATGATAACAGCAGCCACGAAATGCGTCCACAAAGCAAGGATGCCTTTAACATCACTGCACAATCCGCCAGACTTCAGCTGGAGCTCCTAGCTCAAGTTTCTACCGCACTACAAACGGAAAAAGTTAGGAATCCTACGTTGCAGATCTCAGATCCGGTCATGCTATCCGCCCTCTCGTCATACGAGTCAGCGGTTGGTAATCTCAAGGGCCTCATTGGTGACCTGCTGAGAATATCCCGGGATCGCGATGCGTACTGGCAGTACCGCCTAGATCGGGAGGCCAATGTCCGCCGCATGTGGGAAGAGAGCATGGCCAAGGTAGCCAAAGAGCAGGAGGAGCTCGAGAATCGATTCGGCGAATCAGAGGAGAGGCGACGCAAGGCGAAACGAGCTCTCCGCGAAGCATTGGAAGAGTACGATATGGAAGGGGAGAAGGCCGCGCGCACAGGCGAAGATGAGTTTGTCGAGGCTGCGGAAGAACCGTTGTCTCGCAAGGCCAGCTTGAATTCTCAGGCGCTACGGAGAAAGGCCACCCTTGCCAATCTTGCCGCCGACATGTCAGAAGATGAGTCGGACGAGGATGATGAGGAGTTTTTCGATGCGGTAGGTGCCGGAGAGGTCGAGGTGGTCGAGATGCCCGTCACAAGCCATACGGCCCCAGCTGGAGAAACCTCAGGCGATGACAAGGACATCTTTGATGTCAAACATAGCGAGATAGCCACTGGATTCATTGGATATGAAGATGGTCCGCGCCAGAAGCTAGCCATGGATGACGACGACCGACCGAAGATTTCACTATGGGTATGTTTTCCATATCTTGTATTCTATTCGACTATGCACTCACTCTACGCAGGGTATCTTGAAATCCATGATCGGAAAGGACATGACCAAGATGACTCTTCCCGTCTCATTCAACGAGCCCACCTCTTTACTGCAGCGTGTGGCTGAAGATATGGAGTACACTGACCTCTTGGACACCGCTGCCGAACGGGCCGACTCAACTGAACGTCTTCTCTACGTCGCCGCATTCGCCGCATCCGAATATGCTTCCACCATCGGCCGTGTAGCCAAGCCTTTCAACCCCCTTCTCGGTGAAACGTACGAATATGCCCGCCCGGATAAAGGATACCGGTTCTTCATCGAGCAAGTCAGCCACCATCCTCCTATCGGTGCGGCGTATGCGGAATCGAAGAAGTGGGATTACTATGTATGTTCTAAAGTCATCCCCTCTTTGGTCATATGCTAACATGAAAATAGGGTGAATCCGCAGTCAAATCGAAATTCTATGGCAAATCCTTCGACATCAACCCTCTTGGAACTTGGTTCTTGCGCCTACGGCCAACTGCTACCGGAGGTAAAGAAGAGCTCTACACGTGGAAGAAGGTCACATCCTCGGTTATTGGCATCATCACCGGCAACCCGGTAGTCGACAACTACGGACCCATGGAAATCAAGAACTGGACCACGGGCGAAACCTGTCTTCTCGAATTCAAAGCACGCGGCTGGAAAGCATCGTCAGCGTACCAAGTAGTTGGCAAAGTGCTTGACGCCGATGGCCGAGTTCGATGGAGTGTAGGCGGGCGCTGGAACGATAAAATCTACGCGCGCTTCACGCCCGGCTACGAAGACGCAGACATCGAGAAAGGTGGATCCAAGACCAGCAAACACGACGACAACAAGGCTTTCCTGGTGTGGCAGGCGCACGAGCGCCCAACAGGCATTCCCTTCAACCTCACGCCCTTCGTTGTGACCCTCAACGCGATCCCCGACTCGCTGCGGGCCGTTGTTGCGCCCACCGATACCCGACTCCGGCCCGATCAACGCGCCATGGAGGATGGCGAGTATGACCTTGCGGCGACAGAGAAGAACCGTGTCGAGGAGAAGCAGCGCGCTACGAGACGCAGGCGAGAACAGCACGGTGAAGAGTTTGTGCCCAAATGGTTCTCCAAGGGCAAGTGCGACGTCACGGGTGAGGAGTACTGGGTGTTCAACCACGAGTATTGGAAGACGCGGCACGCGGTTGCTCAGGAAAAGACCAAGTGGGAGCAGGAAGGCTTGGAAGATATCTTTTAGTTCCTATTTCTTTTTTGGTTAGCGGTTAACCCCTTCTCCTTCTTCTCCTCTTCCTCCATTTCACTTCCCCCTTTCCTCGCTCCTTGCAGCCTCTTTCGCTTGAGCTGCTGCTCTGGGTTGTTTAAGCGTTCCGCACTGGATCCAACATTACGTCTTGGCTGCGTGTGCGCCAATACATACATACGTACACGCATAAGTATATACAATTTATCAAGTCGAATTGTGAAAGCTCATTTGATCAACGTGTAGGCACCTTTTTCATGCGCGAAACAAGGTAGATTTTATCGAGAACAAATAGATACAGGTACATGCCCACAACGAATGAGATATTCCCCTCTCCTCTCTCTGTACTTAGAGCAACCCCCTCTCTACGAAGATGGAGGCGTCGGCCACTTATCCAACACAGCCTCCTCGCCTGTCAACGTAAAATTCCACGTAGCTTGAACAGGCTCATCCAGCAACACCGTGTAGCTTCCGGGATACAGCACCGTGTTACCGCTCTCGTCGTGCCTCGCGATACTTCCGAGTGTCCACTCCAACGACGCCGCCTTGGTTGCACCGCCCGCAATATCGCGCACGCGACCGTAAGTGGCGAGTGTCTTGAGTGGGTACGGTTCTGGCCCGTTGGTGCTCTTGACGAAGGCTAATGCGACGAAATCCGACGTGCGGTTCCCTGTGTTCGTGACAGAAAGTTCGAGTGCTGGCAAGGGGCATGTATCTGGAAACTCATTGCTGCAGGAAGAAACGAGGTCTTGAATGTCCCACGTCGTTCTCGCCGCTGCTGAAGAGGACGAAGAGTTGGAAGCGCCCGCGGGAGAGACCTTGAAGGTCGTGTAGTGCAATCCGTATCCGAACGCTTGCACGGCGTTGGGGTACCAACGGTACGTACGTCCAGGGCTCTTCTCACTAGGTCGCAGGTCCATATCCGTCATGGGCAGTTCGGTGTAGTTGGTCGGGTACTGGGTAAGGGGGAGACGACCGGCGACTGCCTTCGCGCCCGACACGATGTCGAGGACTGCCGGGCCGCCGTCTTGTCCCGGCCAGCTGGCCCACAGGATCGAGTTGACTCCCTTGTTGGCGAGCAGAGGCGTGTGGTCGAGCATGTCGCCCATCTGGATCACGGACAGCGGCTTCCCGAGCTCAGCGAGCTTCTCAATGAGCGTGACCTGCGCTTCTGGCCATGCGAGACTCAGTCTGTCTTTCCCTTCCGCAGCAGCAGAGGTATCCTGTCCACCGAAGTAAAGAATGTACTCGGCGTCTTTAGCCGCGGCCAACGCATTCTCCGTCCAGTTATCCTTCGCCGAGTTGCTCTGCAAAACCGGGCCCGTGACATTCTTCACATCCAACCCAAGCTGCTGGCCCGCCCAAGCCGGCGAGTGCAAAAACGGCGCAGGTCCACTGTACCCTCCTTGCAACTTCTTCTGATCGCCAGCCCAGAACCCAATCATCGCCACCTTCGTCCCATTCGAAAACGCATACGGCAACTTCGTCTCGCCCTCATTCTTCAACAACACAAGCCCCTCGGCCGCAACCTTCCTCGCCAGCGCCTGCGCCTCCGCGGTATTAACATCCGCAGGCCCAAGGCCCGAGTACTTGGCCTTCTCCCCATCAAAATACCCGGACGTAACCAACCCCCTATAAATCCTCACCAGCGCCCGATCCACAACCGTCTCATTCAGCAACCCTTGCGCCCACGCGCCTGGAATATCTGAACTGCCCTGATATTCACAGCTTGTATCCATGCCAGAATTAAACGTCAACGCGGTTCCCTGCGCATTCGTCTCAACAAACTTGTGATTCAGCGACACATCCAACACCGCCTCGCAATCACTCGTAATATAATTATTCTCCTGCCACTTCCAATGCTCGCGCAAAATCGTCCCCATGAGGAACGTATTCGCGCACGCGGGGACCCCATTCACACTATTATACGAACACATGAAGCTCCCGACGCGCGAGTCGCGCGCACACGTCTGGAACGGCTGCAAGTAGTATTCGGCGAGGTCCTGCTGGGTAATCACGGCGTCGAAGTCGTGGCGCGTCGTGCCCTCCCAATCCTCGAGATCATTCGCCGCGTAATGCTTACACGTCGCAATGACCCTGCGTTCCTTCTCATCATCTCCCTCGAGCCCCGCGAGGATCGCCTTGGTGTACCCCTTCAGCCTGGCCACATCCTCCCCCGGGGTCTCGGATCCACGGCCCCATCGCGGATCCTTGTACGGGTTGATATTGGGGGTCCAGAAATCGAACGGCGCGACCCCGCCGTTGCCGAACGCGCGCGCTTCGATGGAAATCGCGGTCCCGACGTCGTGGATCAGCGCGTCGTCGAAGGCGGCGGCCATGAGGATGGGCACTGGGAAGGAAGTTGCGGTTTTGTACGCCCCCGTGAAGTTGATACCAGGTGCCCCCGCCACGCCGTGCAGGGCTTCGCCCCACCAGTTGTAGGCTGGGAGACCGATTCGAGGGACCCCGGGGGATTTGCTGGGCAGAGGAATGAGTTAGTCTTTCTTGTTCGTTTTTTTTTTTTTTTTTGTGGTTACTGTCCCCCCTCCCCCGTTTTGGAAAGTTGGTGTGTGGTATCCCATCTCAACCTCACACACCTCACCTCCAGCTCCCTCAATCCACCCCCCAACCCAAACAAAACCAAAAGAAAGAAAGGGAAAAAACGTGAAGAAGCAATACATACCTAACCAACTGCCCCAACTTCTCCTGCGCCGTCATACTCCCCACCAGTGCCGTCGCGCGCTCCAGCGGTGTAGCGTTGACATTGCAAATCGTGTTGTTGGCCAAAGGTCCCGTTTTGCAGTTTGGTCCTACAGTTGCTGCTGCTGCTCCTGCTGTGGTTGCTGATAGAGAAGAGAGGGAGAGGAGGGAGAGGAGGGGGAAGAGGGTGGTGGTGGTGGGGGGAGGCATTGTGAGTGTGTGTGGGTGTATGGGTGTGAGTGTGGAGATGGGAGAAAGGAGGGAAGGAAGGAAAGAAGGAAGGAGGATTGGGAGGGTTTTTTTTTTATATATGAATGAGTATTGGGGGGTTATTTATGTCGTGGACATTGATGGATAAATTTTCCTGCTCTTTTTCTTGACTTTTCGAAAATTTCAAAACTTCTGTTGTAGAGATTTTGATAAAGTAGACTACATATACATATACATATACACACACACACATATATATATATACATACATAAGCCCGGCTCGTCGAGGGGGCGCACGCGCGCGCGGGATAGTACCATCCATCCATACATCTCAATAGAAACACTCTCGGACGGCTGGGCTAGCTTCATGCTACTTAATGATGTAATTGCGCTCGAGGGGGGCAATCACATTATGGTAGCGCGGAGACGTATTGAATTCTTGGAGAAGAGGGGGGCGGGCGGGATAAGCACATGCAGGTACCGCCCCCCATAGTACCCTACATATTATTTCCCTCCCGGTTGAGGTTTGTCGTTGAGCGGCGGGAGGGGGATGGGATGGGTATGGGTATGGGTATTTTGCTTTGAATTTAGCCTTATCCCTGTTCTCGCTTGCGCGCGCGCGCGCGGTATTGATGTGTTTAGGTATGTTTCCTGTACATATCAATGGTAGTTAGTGGCTCCTGGGTAGTGAGTGGCGTTTTATTGGTATTAATGCGAGAGGAGGTTTTGTATATTGTGCGCGTATCAAGGGAGGCACGGGTTTGAATGGGTTTATGATGGAATTACATGTGTGTGTGTGTGTGAGTGGATGATATCCACACGAGTTGTTTCTTGATACTACAAAGGGTTGAAGGGGGGGAACAAAAGGTATCAATGCAGAGTGAGTGGCCCACGACTCGAGTTGTACAAAATAAAGCACCTTTTTTTTTCACTCTTTTCCTTTCTCCGTGCTTGAATTGGATCGATACTTTGAGAGAGATGCAATAAGCATCAGTAAGCGGTTGACTACCTAGGTAGCTATACCGCATATGTATGGGCGTGTGTGTGTGTGTGGGAAAATATGGAGAGCGTGTATCCTTTTCCGGGACCTTGGGTGAGGATGCTAGCCGTGAGAAGAGAGGTAAGAAGAATATGGAGTTGTGTTTTGTTTTCACCGCGATTCATTGTGAGGTACAGCACACCATTGCCTAGCTGCCAAATTCTAGGTTTCTAAAAAAACACTTCTTTTTTTTCCCCTCACCCTCTTTCCCTCCATCTCTTCTTGTTTTCTCTCCAAACGTGTCTATATCTATACCTACATAACTAACGAATACAAAAAAAACCCCATTCCTTCTTCCATGCGCGAAACTAATCCTCGTTGTACCACCCCCCACCCACAAACTCACTCAATCCCACATCTCCCAGTCCTACCCTTCTCCACATAACACGCTAGTTAGACCTCGCACTCGCACCACCTCTGCATACTTTAGTTTCGTTACTAAGATCGTCGAAGCTGGCAGCGGCAACCTTTTCCGCGCTTGGGTGTGCTTCATTTAAGTACCGTTGCTTAATTGCATTTTACCCGGGCCCGCGACCTTGTACGTACGTACGTACAAGTGCAGTCGTTATTTGTTTTTTTCAAACTGGGGTCCGTTTAGTTTACAGTACACGTAAGGATTATGTTTGTAATTGGTATTTTTGCTACTTGTGAGGTGTAAAGGTGCGGATATAAGCGCTGTGAGTAGTCTACGTACGTGTGTTTATGGGGGGGGGTTGATGTGCGAGAGGGAATATACCCAGTTAACTAGTCTAGTGCAGAACGTGGAGTTTGAGTGGGGAATATGTATGACGGATGGTACAAGGGTTGGGAATAATTATGTGCGGGGTAAATAGTAGGTTTATTGTAAATTTTATTCTGACGTTAGTGGAGGAATTGGAAAAATGTTTTGTCGCGGCGGAATTTGAGGTTGGAGGCGGGTTATTTGCATTGCATTGTACATCTTGCGGGGAAGTCGGCAGAAAGAGGACTAATTTGTCTGAGGTGGAGACGCTCATCGCGCAGTAAGGAAGGGTTTTTTTTACCTTTGTATCGTAACCCTTAACGGCATGAATGAAACGCGAAATAGGCATTATGTTAAGGAGGAGTCCCTGAAGTACAAAGACATTGAGTTGCCTCTTAGAAGACAGTGGAAGTTGTACTTAAGAAAAATAAGATAACATAGCCTAACATACTATATAACCTCTAAAAACTATTGTTTTATTACTCTTTAAATCCTTATAGTATTCTAAAATATATAATATATATTTTAAAGAATTGTTAAAAAAGTACTTGCTTCCTTACGTAGATTACTAAAAAAATCTGCTGTATTTAAGTCTAACTTCCACTGTCTTCCGAGAGGCTGCGACTGCCTTCGGACAAGCTAGCTGTGTTTACTAATACGGAGATCGCGCCTTAGTTGTATGTAGCTCGTGGATGCCGTCTAGATGTTGTCGTAACGTAGTCTGACTAGCGAAGGGCTTCGCATTACATCCTGCAAATGTATACTTTGCGGGATAGAAAGAGCTATCTATCAGTATGGACCTTCTTCCGATAGTACTCGTACGCTTTCTTCTTCTCGTAAACCGTGCTATCTTCCGGGCAATCAGGGCATGTCCGGTGTTTGAATTTGTGCGTACTTTGAACATGCTTATTTAAATGTTTCTCGCTTGCACCTTGATAGGAGCAATCGGGACATTGATGCGGTTTGTCGGTCTTCACCTTGCTCCTACCTTGTGCGCACATAGTTGTATGCGCTTTGATGACATGATGACTGACTCCAATGTGTATATTCGCATCCCGGTGTTGGACATGTATACTGGAAGAGTAAGGGTTCGTCGCGTGAATTGCCTCGCTGGCAGAAGGGCCCGATGGTAGCATCAAAATCAGAATCTGCTTGCTGGATTTCGTCCACTTATTCCAAATACGTACCGCCTCTGAGTTTCGGACCACATTGTACTTCGAGAAACTGTTGATCCATGTCTCTATTGAAGCCGTTGATACATCGTGCTCTTTTTCAAGAGAGTCGTCGTTAAGCATGATATTTGCAACATCGTTGGCTTCAGCTATATCACTGTGGCTAAGCTCCGACGACAAATCCGGGAAAGCTCCATCGTCACCATCATCGAGTTTATTGTCAGAACCAACGAATAACAGATCGGAAAGACGGTGAACCTCTTCAGTTGATACAGACGGACCCGAGCTATCGTGAAGAAGTCGTGGATCAATAGCTGACTCCGAGTCTGCCGGACGGTGAACCTCTTCGCTTGATACAGACGGACCCGAGCTATCATCAAGAAGTCGTGGATCAATAGCTAACTCCGAGTCTGCCGGACGGTGAACCTCTTCGCTTGATACAATGGTAGGCGGAAGGATAGGGGATAAGTTTCCCTAAAACGTTTCCCCTCCATCCCTCTGCACTGGTGCTCTGGCGGTGTTCAGGTTCAGGTTCTCTGCTCGGTTGGTGCGAATCCGATTACGAAGAACCTGTTTCTGAGCCTTTGTTAGGTTACCGAATGCAGCTCTAGGGAAAGTTATTTTTAGTTGTTCTTTATATTCGTTAACGGTAACAGGACCTTTGACGGCGTCGTGGAAAGCTTTTGGATCTGTAGCTACTGTTGGTTCTAGTTGTAGGCGTAATGATGCAGCAGCCCGGCGTCCAAATATATTATGCTCTATCGGTCCCACATACCCTATTACAGATCCCTTTTTCATACTATGCTGTGAATGTCTAAAATAGTTCCGAACTTTATCGGTGCTAGCCCCTAAAGGTGTGTGTTTCCCTAGATGTGCTATATCCCTAGCAGCTCTACAGTAGAGAGAATTAGAGTTTAAACTTATAAAGTATCCTGACAGCAAGCCTATGTCTTTGATGATCGAGCCAACCTGGTCAGCCCCGGCTGGAGCGTTAAGCACAACTGCCGTACCGCCGTTCGAAAATCGGCAGAGGACAGGCCGTTAGGAAATTTCTACGCAATGGTACGGTTGTTCGACTGCACGGCGTGAATGATAGTCTCCTCGGTTGACGTACCGTGCACAAACCCATATCGTAATGCGTGAACCATCAGCCCTAAAAGCAGGCAGGAATATATAAGCTGGATCTTCTCTAGCGGGCGAAGGAATATTACTTAGTCTGCGTTCCTTATATTTTTGTTCCCCTTAGTAAACTCCAGCGTAATAGCAGCCTCCACATATGCTTAAAAAGCGAACTATCAGTGAGACCGAGTGGGATAGGGACATACGGATGAGGTTCAGAGCATGGGGTATAGATAAGGGCTATGTAGGGTTTTAGTTATGTATGCATCAAGTAGTAAATAGCAATACATCTAGTCGTTGGGATATAATTTTGAAAGCATAGTCTGGCTCAGATGCTAATACTCATGAGACACAGAAGAGAACAGCAGGTGTAGAAACAAATGCAGGATGGAAAGGCACTTGGACTGTGCAATGATATATATTGGTTGTGAAAATAAATATGTACAAAAGAATGTAAAGCTATATACGGGGTGGGGTTGGTTCCCCAAAATTCTCTACGTGATCTGCATTCCAGACACGCTCACGCTCCTTTTTTTTCGTTTTTTGATCAGGGTAGGACGAGATCACTCTACTTCTGGAGAGTGAGAAGTCCAGGGCGGTAGGGAAGGGCGTTGTAGTCGCCGCCGGAGTTGGGGGCCTTGCCCTGGTAAAGGAGCTGGAGGTTGCAAGGGTCGACAGTCATAGTTTGGTCGTTGCTGACCTTGATCAAGTCACCGTGGGAGATGTCGTTGGTCCAGGTGGCGCCTGAGTTGGCCTTGCCGGCGAAGGGGTTCTGCTCGCTTGCAGCGTTGGGAGTCCAGGAGCCGCCGAGGCTGGTGGCGGTGAAGGAACGGAAGTAACGACCCTGGGAGCCAATGGCCTCCACAATCATGAGGTATTTCTGCTGGCCCTTGAGGGTGTAGACCTGGACGGCCTCGAAGAGGTTGTTGGTGGAATCGGTCATGACAACGGTCGAGCTGGAGCCGAAGTTGCCCGGGAAGTTGCCCAAAGGCATCGAGGCACGGTAGATCTTGCCATTGTCGCCGGCGAAGAAGAGGTACATGTTCTGGCTGTCACCGATGAGGGTCTGATCGATGGGTCCCGTGCTGGAGCCGGAAATAGAGCCGCTGAAGAGGGGCTGAGCACCAGACCAAGAGTTGGCGTTGGTAGGATCCGAAGAAGTCCTGTAGCTGAAGGCAGTGGGTCCCCATTGGTACGCAAGAATCCACGTGCTCTTGGGAGCAAAGTAGAAGAGCGTAGGGGCAACGGCGTTGCCTACAGTCATCTTCGTCTGGGAGGCACTGCCCAGCTCGCTGAGGCTGTTGACAGGGCTAAAAGCCATAGAACCATAGGCTTTGCCATCCCACATGGAGCCGTAGATGATGCTCTTGCCGTTGACGATGGACTGGGTGAAGTCCTTGAGCGAGGACCATCCGTTCTTGGGCTGAGCAAGTGCATTGCTTGATGTCCATCTGTAGCTGGTGGGAAGGTTGCATTGAGCTGCCACGGTGGCTGCTGATGCAAGGGCAACAATGCCGGTCGATAGAATGTTGGCAACCATAGTTCCTTATTGTATTATAGTGGTGAGCTATATGAGACAAGCGAAAGTGAGGTAGGTGGTGAGTATGACAGGTAGCGAAGATCTTGGGTTTCTATACTTCACTCCTGGCTAATATCGTGTAAGCATTCATTGCGTCGGAATAATCTATCCCGCACATATAGGCGTGAATAGGAGGTGGGAATTGCATAAACAGGAGCGCAAAATGGGACGTCCAGGGCAGCAAGTAGCCATTGACTGGCAAAACAATCAACCATTCGTCACTCCAGGCAAAGATTGATTAAACGGAATTACTTTTTGTCCACAATTATAGCCGCACAGACTGGTTATTTCTCCGTAATAAGGCAAAGGAATGACACCAGTGTTTGGAACAGACAACCTGGTGAAGCTTAGCCTCTCGTATTGGCTGCACTTATTTCTCCGTATCGCGGGGAAAACCCGATTTGTGGTGGGACGCCGGCAGATGGGCGCGATGCAGCCGAATTATACCCGGAAACTAAGCCTTATCCGCCACTCTCGGTCATATAGAGTGAACAATGCGCGCGATGCCATTCTCCACTCTTGTTTGGCCAGTTCCCATATAGACAAGCTTTTTCAGCCACCCACCTTGTTTGTAAATTGTTTATCTCGACTCGAACTCCCAGATCAATTCGCGGCCGATTTGGAATTGATGAAGGGAAATTTGACCCACACAGAAATGCTTCTTCATTCACAAGCTCATCGTTCGTTCCTCCCGCTTGAGACCCAACTTTTATACAATGGGTACGTTTGCAACAGTCTGCCCGTCGCTGCCGCTGCCGCTATCAACACCTAAGACGGCTCGACCGGGTGTCGGGTGCAATTGTCTCCCGCTTTTAAATGAACCGACGCCACCAAGCAGGGGGTTACATGTTGTACTTATCTCCACTTGTGTTTCCCACGTGACCTCATGTTCTGCACGTAGACTACGTAGGTACCTAGTGTTACAAACAAGATTTGCATAGCCCGCAGCCCCATTATGCGCTCGACTCTGATGTCACTGGTCCAAATACCTATGTTTTGATTGAATGTGTGGCGTGGCTGTTACAGGTCTGCCTACGTTGCTTTACGTAGATGAGCAAACTCCAGATATGTTAGTTATGGGGTAGCTATGGGCGCCAGTGACAACTTATAATTCATAGGGCGAACTCTTTTCAATCTCCTATGGAGCCCGACCCGGTTCCAGGTATATTCGTTCGGACCCATTCTTGAACTGCAGCCTTCCTCTGTAAGTGGAGATGAGTCTCAAGGAGGTGCAAAAGCAAAAGAAATAAAGACCCGTGAGCCCGTCACAAGATCCTACGAGACGCAGATTCACCCTGGAGAATCAGGAAAGAAAGAGAAATCAGCAGCATCAAACCTCTAACGTTCATCATCATGAAGGCCACTGTCTTCGTACTCGCCGCTTTCGCTCCCATGGTCCTAACCCAATCCACTCTATGCGGCCAATACGATCACTTCTCCGCCAACGGCTATGATTTCAACAACAACAACTGGGGCAAAGGGTCCGCAACCTCCGGCTCACAGTGCACGTACGTCCAAAGCACCTCAACCTCCGGTGTAGGGTGGCGTACAACGTGGGCCTGGGCGGGAGGACAAGACAAAGTCAAGAGCTACGCCTACTCTGGCCGTCAAATAGAGAAGAAGCCTGTCAGCCAGTACAAGAGCCTGCAGACCAAAACGCAGTGGAGCTACAACAACACAAACATTCGCGCAAACGTCGCCTATGACTTGTTCACTGCTGCCGACGTGAACCACGACACTAGCAGCGGAGATTACGAACTTATGGTCTGGTGAGTGATATTCCAAAGCGCTGGCATGTGGTTCATTAGCTTAACTATTGTAACATGCAGGCTTGGAAAATTCGGAGATATATCCCCCATCGGCAAATCCCAGGGCCAGGTTAACGTTGCGGGCACCAACTGGGAACTGTTCTATGGTCCCAACGGCCAGATGCAGGTCTACAGCTTCGTCGCCCCTAACGCTATGACCTCTTTCAATTCCAACCTCAAGGACTTCTTCGATTACCTCACCAAAAACAAGGCATTCCCGGCTTCAACCCAGAATCTTATCAGTAAGTCACGGCTTCTTCTTCGATATAGCTCCCGAAACAAGGCGCAGGTGTTGACTGATGTGCTTACAGCCTACCAATTCGGCACCGAGCCTTTTACTGGCGATAAAACTACTTTGAGTGTTACTCAGTGGTCGGCAGAAGCCAGTTAAGCTATGAAAGAAGAGCTTTGTGGAAATTGTTGAGCACTGGATCAATTTCCGCTCTACCTTTCTGAGGCGAGAAATTTCCTGAGGAGGCAGTTGAAGCGCCGGGTTTTCCGTAGGTCGAGCTTTAGCTTCGTCTATGGTAATTGCGATTTGTCCACGGCATCAAACAACTGCCTGGGTGGCTTTGTTACCCCCTGATGCGAGCGCAGTTTTTTTTTTTTTTTTTTCTTATACCATGCTCTATAGCATCATGCGCCCTGTCTCGAACAGGTTGTACATGGTACATTGAACTTGAGTGTTCCTTATGCCAGATTCACATTTACATATGATGCGTACCTATTAATTGATCAATGGAAAAGTCAATGAGCCGACTTCGAACCACGTTTGGTTCGAATCGAGTTTTTTTGCCCAGTTTTATCGGCCCATATCACGCCCCTCAAAGCAAGTAATCTATCCAGAGCGTATCATTACCGCGTAGTCAGTTCCGGTGAGATTACTTTACCTTCCCCAGCCCTTAGTCAACGATTTCAAGCATTCGACTAACTCTCCGTAGTTTCGTATTCACAAAGCATGGTTTCCATTGCAATTGTTCGCTACGGATTTCATTGCACCCGCATAAGCGAAGCAAGATCTCCATATTGCTACCCAGCGATCAATTCAGCTATTATAGATCCCTCATTTAATAACTCACCTCCCCCGGATATCAATACGATTGCGGCGTCCATTACCGCAGCATAACAACCACGAACCACATGCGCAAAGATCAGTTTCCAAATCCACTGTTCATTTTGCTTTCTACAGATTACCGAGGAAAAAGTGTTTTCGACCCCTCTCCAATCTTCAACATTTCGTACATTTAATGACAAAAAACGTGTCTGAGGACAAGATCTACACGAGAAACATATTGACCAAGACAAACAATTCGACTCAAAACAGCTCTGACCCCAAACAAGCCGCCCATGTGTGGCGGTGTTTACAAACATGCATGGCACGGTGACTCCCATCGGCGAGGTAATCCCGGTGGTAATTGTTTCTCGAAGGAAAAAGAAGGAAAGGGAAACAGCCGAGACGTACAAAGAACACCAAGAACTAAGCTATATTCCAACATGCATCTTTTCCTGCTCGTGACCATTGTAGTCACTAAATCGGCCCTCCGTGTCCCTAAGGGGTTGTATAAATACCCGCGGTAGAATGCGCATCTGCATCCAAGCGAGCGGGTCGATCTGTTCTAGTCTATTTCTCCGCGTTGGGGAGAATGAATGGAGCTACTGCTGAATTACAGTCTTGGGAATAGCAGTGGGGTAAATTGCGGGTTGGGGGGGAGTGGCATATTAACCGGAAGGTACCTTTGTACGTCGAACGATGTCCTCTTTCTCCCCGTTTCCCACTCGTTTGATGCCGCGTCAAGTCATTCTTCTATTGCGATTCGCGAGACTAGCAGCAAGTACGGTTTTACGCAGATTGTTTACGAAGGACGACTCATGTCGGTATATGCTAGGTCTTACTTTCGAGTTACGCAATTGCATCGTTAGGAACCTAACGATGGCCTTGGAGCTTCGCCACATGGGCAGATGAGTGTATACTAGTTCATTTCGGTAGTGCGAAGATGAGGGGAAGTACGGGTCGAAATGGAATCCTCTTTACCGATGTGTAGTCAATTCGCAAGTTACGAACGGGAGGATTAATTGGAAAAGTTCATATATAGGGTCTCTAGACACATAATCCCATTATAGATCAAAAAGCAATAGAGGATTTGTTTTAGGTCCAATTGTGGAAAGACTGGAAATAGTGAGCCCACCGCGAAAATGATGCTTCCAATTCTCGCTTTACTCGTCGCGAGCAGCGTCGCTGTGGTGCCTCCTCCACCATCCTACCACCCCGTACCACCATCAAAACCAACCGGTCCCCCCAAGCCCCCAGGTCCTCCAAAACCTCCCGGTCCTCCAAAGCCTCCGGGTCCTCCTGGTCACCCTGGTCCTCCAGGTAACGGTACCGTCAAACCAACACCATTCGGATTTTTCACCAACAACACCATCTACCAACCCGTCCGTAATGAATCAGTAACCTACCCGCGTTTCGTCGAGCTCGACGACGGAACCACACTAGCTACAACCTCTTTCTCCGGCCACACACCATCCTACTTCCCCGTCTTCGAAAGCAAAGACGGCGGCGCGACATGGAAGTACATATCCAACCTCACCGATCAGGTCAATGGTTGGGGAATGACGGCGCAGCCCGCGCTGGCGGTGCTACACGAGCCCATGGGCGGCTACGAGGCTGGTACCATCCTGGGGTCCGGAAACAGCTGGAGCAACAATGGAACAAGGATCGATTTGTATGCTAGTCGGGATCGGGCGAGGACGTGGGAGTTTGTCAGTCACATTGCTGAGGGAGGGAGACCGAATACGACGAATGGAGCGACTCCGATTTGGGAACCTTATCTCCTGTAAGTCTATCAAGCGCCTTTCTTCATCATGTACATGGTTCACTAACTATTCCACCAGACAATACGAAGGCGAGCTCATTGCGTACTACTCCGACCAACGCGATCCCAAGCACGGCCAAAAACTCGCCCACCAAACTTCGTCCGACCTTAAACACTGGGGTCCTGTAGTGAACGACGTCGCCTACGACGAGTACCTCGCGCGCCCGGGCATGACGGTCGTAGACTACATCCCCACAATCGACAAATGGATCCTGGTCCACGAACTTCCCGTCGGCAACTCATCCTCGCACGGCGTGAACTACCCCGTTTACTACGTCCTCGCCGACTCGCCCAAGGATTTCCGCCTCAACGAGGGCCAGCCTATCGTCATCAACAACACCACCGCGCCAAATGCGAGTCCGTATGTTGTGTGGACGCCGTATGGTGGTCCAAATGGTACTATTGTCGTTTCCGATGCGGATCGTAGTCAGGTTTACACGAATCGTTTTGGCGGCGCTGTCGATAAGTGGGAGGAACATGGGACCCCCGCTGGCGCGACGTACTCGCGCGCGATCCAGATTTCGAGGAAGAAGCCGAATCGGTTGATCATTTATGGTGGGGAGACGTTTGATAATATGCGCTTGGGTTTGTTGACACCGTTTACGTATACGGCGGTGAAGTTGAGTGAGACGTTAAAGACGCCGGTGTGAATAGGGAAAAAAGGGGGGGGGGGCTAAGCTATTTAGCGAGGGGATTTGATGAGATATGTGTAGTGAAAAAGTATTATTAAGTGAGCATTACCTATCTGCCCGTTCTAACGTCTATATCTAGTAAGATGACAAAACTTTTGGTTGGGTTCATAGCTTGTTGTCGGGATCCACATCTCCCTTGGTGTTCTCATCGATGGAGGCATCTTCTTCGTTGACTTTGATTTCGTGGCTGTGTTCCAGCTCACTCAACACAATCCATGTCGGGAAAACACACAACAAAGTGATACCAAAGTTCAGCCCAATGCTCACAAAGTGATTGGCGTTACCTTCAGACTGCATAGCCCAAGCAACCGTCTGACCCAGGGCCTCCATACCCCTAAGAATACCGGTATGATGCGACAGGTTCGAGAGATCCGTGGCGTACTGTCCAACCAACCAGTACAAAAATTGCTGGAAGGCTTGACCACCAAACTGCCAGAAGAAAACCAGGGCGTATGATTTTCCGAAACCGCCTTGGAACCAGTCGAATACGGGTTTAGCGGGTGCATCGTAGAACTGTTTCTGCAGGATCGTTGCCCAAATCCAGGTTCCGGTCAGAATGGTGATGATGCAGATAAATGCGACCTTGGCACGCGTCTTAATGTGCACGCGCTGATTGTCGAGTAAAGAAGCGACGATGAAGGAGGAAAAGATGCCAGCGAAGTTTGTGAAGAAGGAAGAAAAGGCTCGCGAACGAACGGTGAAGTAGGTCGTCAGCCACGTGCTCATGAAGCCGTTGTAAAAGTAGCTAATAAAGAAAGCAGGAAGGAGCAGCAAGATGCGACGGCTAGCAAAGAGCTTTCCAACAGCCTTGAATTCCGCACCCCAGGTAGGCGCTTTGGAGATGACGACGCGCGTGCGGTCCTTTCGCCAGATCTTCTCAGCGGGGGAGAGGCATAGAGCGATGGGGAGACCAAGACACATGAGAACGATGAAGACGATGTAGGTCGAGCTAGAGACGGAGCCAGTGGTCTTGCGATTCGCGTTCAATCCCAAATTGATGGCTCCACCCACGATGGGTCCAGATGCTTTGGCGGTTTGCCAGATGGCGAGATAGAAAGCTCGGTCGCCGGGGCTGGGGTATCCGATGATGATGGCTGCTTCGGCGGCCCAAAAGAAACCTGCAGAGATTCCGCACAGCGCGCTACCGAAGAGCATGAACCACGTGTTGGCGCTCGTGTTGTTGGTGTACAGACCAGCGCCGTAGAGAGGATATCCGATGGCACCGAGGCAGAGTCCGTATTTGAGACCGATTCGGTTGTTGATTGCGCCCGCGAGAACGCAGACGACTGCAAAGAGACCGTAGACGATGGCATTCGCCGCGCTCACGGCGTATGGTTCTGCGGCTCCACCTGCGCCTAATCCGCCCAGGGCATCCCACATGCCTTTTGATGTGTTAGCATATTGTACCGCGATTGGGAAGAACGATAACTGGTCTTACCTGGCGCCGTAAAAGAAACACCACATGCAACGATGATATTGAAAGGTACCGAACGAAGAAGAGAACGCTTTACGACTGGACCAGCAGGCTCCGAGCCGTCTATCGAAGAAGACATGATGGATATGCGTTTGAATATCAATTGATACCAAAACCAGATGGAGAGCGAGATGGGTATCAACAACTGAGAGACGAAACTGGCAACCGCCTAAGAGAAATCCCCAAGAGATCGATCGTCCTTCTCGAGGATAGCTGATCGAAGAAGTAGAAGGGAAAGTACAAAAGAAGCTCAAACTCGAGTCGATCTTAGCATGCACGCTGAGAAAGGGTCTACCTATATAGGTGGGTATCCATACGTAAACCCCCTAATCCCTCACCCTTGCCCCATGTACAAAATGTATACCTTTTTGGCCTGACACACACTAGTATCCTCCTCTCCACTCAACACGAACAATGCTGAAGCGGACGACGCGCATCGTTTACAATTGAAGCCATGGGGAAAAAAAGTTTGCATCGCATCGCATGTCCGCATCCAAAAAACTTGTACGTAACTTTACGGAGGACGTTACCCAAAGTTACTGCGCACCAGACCTCTTTAAGTAATTTTGCTTCGCGGATATCTTACTCACCCGAGTAATGAAAGACAGCTACACCGCATGGGGAAGGGAAACCTTTGTAGTGTAGCGCACTAGTGTAAACTAACGGGAGCATGTAAACATGTGGGGCAAGCACGCAATCGCGTAAGTCTTCGCCCAGAGGCAAAAAAAAAATGAAGAAAATTCTTGGTTGTTGCAAGATGAATACGAATGAAGAGATGCTGTGTTTTTGCTATGATGCGGGTAGGATCGGTCGCTAAGACCTCTGGGCTGGACAATTGCTTGATCAATTGATGAGTATTGAGGTGTTAATAGTGGTTTATGACTGACTTGCGTTGTGTTGATTTCAATGTTATTCCATGAGATCCAGGGGCTTGTGGGGATTTCACTATTTATGTTGTGCTGGGCAGACGAACTGGGGCGTGAAATTTCTAATTACACTTGTACGTCTCAAGGCGCATTCTGCTTTGACAAGAAGATGGGGTATCCATACATCAATTCAATGTTGATGCAGCATTGATTTGAGGTAACTTAGAGATATCCGTCGCATCACACATGACAGGAGAAAGCAGTAGTCGAACACACACACAGCACCCGAGGACAAATTACACATTAACATTCAAGACAATAAAAGGTAGCAATGATCCTAACTTCCCGCTAGAATTATCATCAAACCGCCCGCCAGCGGACGAGCGTCATATAACAAAAGAAAAATGAAGCTAGGCATATCCACCCAATACCTATAGAAAGACGCTTGAATACTTACGCCGGCCTGCCTAACCCCATCATGGCATTACTATTCCCCGCTGCAGGATCCACATATACCGCCCACCCAGGGCCTGGAACCCGCTCTACAAAACCCATATCGCACGTCTCGAGCAAGCCACCATAACCCGCCAGATCAGCGAACTCGGTCTCATGAAAGCCTTGCGTGGTAGTCGGTTCGTACGCGCCGGCAATTTGCGGTGCGTTGGTATACGCTGGTGTCGTGGCGAACGCTGCTGCGATTGGGTGGAGCTGGAGAGATGAGGGTTGTCCGGGATGTCGTTGTTGATGTTGGTGTGGCTGTGGGTGTTGTTGCTGAGGGACTGACATTGGATTCGCCGTCCATGCAGTATTGGAATCGTATCCTGAATCGGGCGAGCCGATGGCTCGTTCTTGATTTCCTGGCCGCCTGTAGTAGGTTTGAGGTGTGCTGTCGATATCTCGCGTCGCGGGGATTGGTATGAAGTCTGAGGACGCGACCAAGGCAGAAGAATCGAAATCTTGAAATGAAGGGTTATGCCCTGTAGTACTGCTCTGGTTGTGCTGCTGCGGCTCGATTGAGGGCTGTTCGTCTGGTAAAAGGAGTGCCGGCGTGAGTTCCGAAGTTTCCACGGGTAAGGTTTGTGTTGTTCGAAATAGAGATAGGAGCTTCGACTGACAGTCCGTGACAATATCGACGAGGCGCTCTTTGAGTTTCTCTTCCAAGGGCTGTGCTTCTTCTTCAACAACTACTTCGAGGGTGCGTCGGACCAAGCGTGGTAGTTCTAGCCTGGAAAATTCGTGGAATTGCGCAATATTGGAGGACTCGCCAGAGTTGCATGGTTGGTATTCAATATCTATCGATATTAGAACAACAAGGCTTTAAAGAATCGTGGAGCTGTGACGCGATACTTACATGGCGAAGGCATATCAGCCTCATTGTCATCTGGGAAAAGGATCTTGTAGACAGTTTTCCACCTGTCTTCCTCACTTGGGGTTGGGGTGTTAGGGCAACGTTTTTTGCTCTTTAACTGACTTTCTTGATCTTTGTCGAATCCTTCCAATGGTATGTGTTCCTTAACCTCACAACCACGGACGTCTCTTTGATGTTCCCGTAGTGTTGGTTCGTTCGGAAATGTCGAACAACAACGGTTGCATTGGATCGGCAGTGAGTGTCGACGGTAAAGATGCTCTCTAGTATCCTGGTTAACAAAATGCGCCGAAATCATTGCGAGCATGCAATGACATATTGTGTGTATGAAAAAAATCAAGCAACACTTCAAGTGATTGGGGTCAAACCTACTTCAGTCTTGCCACTGAAATAAACCCAGGATCTCTACAAGAAGTAAAGGTTTGATGCCTCCCCGGATTTCTCTTGTAGTAAGGGCATGCAAACCTAAGCTCAGGTGCCCGAGGTTTGTTACCCGTCATCTTGGGGTCTGGCCTCCTCCGTTTATGAGGATCATCTCCGTCATCGTTAGGGGGAGTGCTGCCGCCGCTCAAGCTTCTTTTGCGCGAGGCGAACGAGGCAGTAGAGTAACTTGAAGACCCGCACGATTCACTAGAACCACTCGCCCCCGAACCAGGCGCACCACTGTGGTGAGATCGCACCTCCTTGCCAAACATCTTATGAAACTCGGCCATGATGGAGTTTACCAACTGCATTTTAACAGGTGACAGAATGGGCTTGAAACCTTCAGTGTCCAGCGCACTGTCTGGTGAGCCGGCATCTTCTGTCCAGTCAGTCTCCTCATCAGATGACGATCTGCTCACTTCTTCATCTCCACGGGATGAAGCCAGGGAAAGACAGCGTGATGAAGCGGTAAGTTCTTCCATGTTGACTTGTGAATTGTTCCGAGCGTGATCAGCTGTTGATGTGCCAGCATCTGTTCGCTTTTCACATTCGTATTTATGCGCCGCAGAGGAAGCTTCCTTCGCCAAGGCGATTTGGCGGGAAACATCTCTGATTCCTGCCCTCGCTCTCGGGTTCGCCTTGTGGGAGTGTGATATTGAACGGGTTCTGTCGACTTGTCGCAGCACGCAACCTCTTAGGTGCTCGTAATAGCCCTGTGCGTCGAAAGGCTCAGTGCATAGTGAGCATGTGGCAATTGACTGACCGTCTATGTGGCTTTGAGTTTGCTTGGTGGCCTTGGTCTTGTACAATTCATCACGATGTCCAGGGGGCACTTGCTCGACACCATGGGCATCGACAAGATGCCGAAGAAATGTGTCATAACGGGGGAATGTCCGTTCGTCGGTGGCTGTCGAGGCCGGGCAAAACTCACAAAGAAACGATCGATTGAAGTGGGTGAGAGTGTGTCGAGATCTGTCATAAGGGCGTGCAAACCCTTTGGTATGATACTCGCAAGTCTGAATAGGGCACTTTTCCGGACGTTCGGCTTGGTGAGTCAAGAGGTGCGCAGCAAGATCCTTCATCATGCGGCCACATTCTGGAAGAGGGCACATTCCCTTTTCCGGATGTTCGTTCCCATCCCATTTGTTAGACTTGGTAGATCTGGTAGATGAATTACGACTGCTGAGGGTACTCCCCGTCGTCATGCTGGGACAGTAAGAGTTGGTAGCGTGTTCCGGGAGCTCGAATCTCCGTTTTACGAAACTCCAGTCTTGTGCATCCGATGTTGTGTTTTCGCCTTCTTCTGATCCACTCTGTTTATTTGAGTCGAGATCCCACTGGGCTCCCGCATTGCTGTACTTCTTGAACTCGGCTTGCAGATGGTCCAATGGTGATCTACTGAGCCGAAGTGACCGCAGCGACTGAGACTCAGAGGGCACTAAGCCTGGCACTGACCAAGGAGGGGGGAGTTTATCCGGGTAAGACGGTTTTTGGGGAGTGACGAAGTGGCTATCGAGCGGATCAGCCTTGGTATCGATGGTGCCGGCAGTGGCTTTTTGGTAGGGCGATGATGCTACTCGATTGATTAGCGCCACGTTATCTGTCAGCCATGACCCCAAGGTTAGCTTACAAGTCCAATCACCGGAGTGTGTTGAGGGAGAATTTGGCGCCTCGAATGAGGACAAACTGGAACCCCATGGTGTTTCCGACATACCCTGCATCTCGTCCGATGATTCTGTTTGAAAATATTCAGAGGCCATTCTGCGTGTGGGAGTGCTCTTTGGTAGCGAGTGACGGGATCGTGCAAATGTAATAAGAAGACTACATGTATGTTTTCCATGAAACGAATGGACAGAATTCACGATGAACCGAAGAGAAGAAAAGAAAAATCACAAGAAACAATTGGAATTATAAACGGAATGCATAATGCTACCAAACGCCTGTTTGCGAGATCACACGTCTAATGCCCCACGGGATTCCCCGTAGAGCGCACGAAGAAAACGCGCAGCTGCGCATCATGCACGTGTTGTGCTTTGTTTCTTTTCTTAGCCCGAACCGGTGAGGTGTAAGGTGATCTGACTTACCAATTTATGTGCGTCAGTCTCCGTATCTGCAGCATGATTGGATCGCAAATCCGAGAACCCTCCCTTCCCGATTCCGATCTTATCGATAAAACTAGCTACATATGTAGGCTATTGTTTCATCTTTCAATGTTCTCACGCGAAATGCAGGGTAAGCCACAGCATTCCAATAGGCGCCTTGCTTCTGCCTAGTTATAGGCTCGTGTCGAATATCGAAGGGACAAAACATAATACGAGCGTTGAACACGAGGGATAATTTTAGCTCTATCATGTCTGTTTTGGGCTCCTGGATGACGCAACTGTATCGCACGCGCGTCTACTTGTCAACTTGATGTATGCAGTTGCCCATACCATTCCTCTGGACAACAATAGTAAATGAATAAGACATAGACTCAATTAAATAACTATGTGATTTTACGGGAGAAAAGAAAGGATTATCAGCAAGGGCAACAAAGATATCCTCAGCCTAGTCCGATACAGTTAAAATGCGGAAATTGCCCGAAAGATAGCAATGAACTGGTGCTATAACAAGCTCTCCATAGAAGGGAGAGCACCAGTTCATTCAGAACTTGCAGAGCTTCAGTTCACGTAGCCCAAGCGCCTGTTTCCCAAGACCCTGCTACTGCAGTGGCCCTGCTTTCTCCACCTCACCTTTATTGAAGGACAAAAAGGATCTTCACAGCATACCCAAAGCACCAATGGAAACGAATAGTAAATGCACAAATGACGATGCCAAGACGAAAAAGGCGTTCTGGGGATTCGGCACTCTCGTATACGGCAGTACTATAAGAGGTAAATTGTACTAGCGCGTGCGTCCTGCGAGGACGATCGCATAACTAACCATGTCCATTTCATCACGACATGCTACGATACAAAGTCTATTCAATAAAAGCCCATTAAAAGAAACAAAAATACCAACATGGATGACATCAGCCCAACTAGGCCCTGAATATGTCAACGTCCAGACATCCGAGGGCCGAGTTATGCACATCGGGCTTTACGCCCATGAACTCGGTTGTGCTTCCAGACTTGGGGCACTGCTTCGCGACTTCCAGAAGCATCCTCTTAGCTGCTGTACGCATGATTTTCTTTGATGAGGAGACCTTGCAGCCGCTCTGGGATGCGGAGAACTTAATGTTGAATTGGACCTTCACGTCGCCGTTCGTCCCAACCTGGGAGATAGGGTTAGAAATATCGAGGGCTCCGCCGCCGAAGACGCTGTCGAAAGCCTTAGTGATGTCGGTTTCGGTGAGTGCGTTCGCGTCATCTGTCAGACAAGTCTATACGTTACAAAGTCAGTAAATTTTAGATGCAATGTACAACTTCACGCCCCGGCATATACGTACAGGCTTGTGAACAGGGGATTCGACGGGCTTGTCGGGGTCAGCAGCGCCTTCGAGCTGGTTCTCCTTCGCAGCCCACTCCTGCTTGAAGATTTGCTTCTCCATGAAGACACGCGCGATGGCTGCCTGGGGAGAGGCGGTCTTGCCATCCACCTGCTGGTTGTTGTCGTATTCGATCAACATCTTGCCGCGTGCAGTCCTTTCAAATTCCGTGTTCAGTTCATTCTCATCCTTTGGCTTCTTGTACTCTAGCTTGTTGACCTTGACGCCTTTAAGAATGCCCTGTTGGATCTCGGCCATAAGGTTTTTGGTCTGCGTCTCGTACAGAAGCTCGTTTGTTACGCCGTCTCTTGGTCGCATGAGATAGATCTCGGGGTTGGTGCCCTCGCCGAAGAGGTCTTTGAGGGTTTCAGGACGTGTATATTTGGCGTTGCCATTCTTCACAGCCTTAACCAAGTTGTCGTATTTCGCTTTCTCCTCTGGTTGGTAAGCGATTTCCATCTGCGAAAAAGTTAGCTGGCTGCATCAAATATGTACGGCATGTGTGTTCTGGTAATGGGGAGTAATCATTTTGCAATGGTCATCGCGATACGCATGGACACATGATCTCAAAACGTACTGCCAAGGTCTTCACTTTTAATACGTATAAGAGAGAAGAAACTTACGAAGTGACTGATCCAGTAGCCTTTCTCAGACACGACAGCGATACCTGTGCATCCCTCGAGACCAGTAACGAACATGGGGAAAGGCTTGTTCGCAAAAGCGGCATGCTTAGAGACGGCGAAATCATTGTTAAAGGTATAGTCTAGGCCGTTGGTCGAGCCAGCTTTGCTAATCGTGTCAATAACGTACTTGTCGGCCTCACTTGCTGATACATCCTTAAGGGTACGTCGTTCGAGGGACTCAATGTAGGACTCGGCTCGCTTCGTAGGCTTAGGCTTCGCTGCGCCAGTTGCTTTAGCAGTGCCCGAGGGCTTAAGAGCGCATGCATTCTTTCCACAGCCCAGACCGCAAATAAACTTGGTAGCAGATGCAGATGCAGAGCTTGAAGTTGCCGAGGAAGTGGAGTTTCTAGAGGAAGAAATTGAGGAGGAGGAAGCGATAGAGGAGGTAGCACTGTTGGCCTTGGAAGTGATGGATGTAGAGTTTCTAGAGGAAGAGGGGGCGGAAGTTACACCGGACGAGGATGCGGTGCCGGACTTCGTTGCAGAGCCAGAGACACTGCCCGTTGCAGATCCCGATGGTGCTTTTGTAGTACCTGGGCCTGAAGCAGAGGAAGAGGCAGCTTGCGAAGAAACAGAAGATGAAGCGGCCTGTGAAGAAGCAGAGGAGGATGGCGTCTTAGACGATGCGGAAGACGAGGATGCTTTCGAGGAGGCGACAGATGAGGACGCTTTGGATGACGATGCTTTCGATGACGATGAAGTAACAGAGACAACAGCACTCTTTGAAGATGATGAAGTAGTCTCGGCAGGCTTGGAGGTTGGCTTGGGGGGAGCAGACGTGGGTGCCTGCACAGCACTAGTCTTTGTAGGCTTTCCCTTCGTCGGCTTCCCTTTAGGAGCACGCTCCAGGAGTGGAGATGCCGCTACAAGCGACGTGAGCAGGAACAGCAGCAGAAGTCTGAACTGCATTTTGCAAATATGTCCAAAAAAAAAAGTTGGTTTACTTAGAAACGACAGGAACGAGGATTCACAAAACGAGTGATGAAGGGCCTCAAGAACAAAAAATGAATGGCAAAGGTGCAAAAACCCGAATGCAAAGAAAAATGAATGTACAGCGACAAGGACTTGGGAGCACAGCTGGGGATGACAAGGCTATGTTTATATGCGTGCCTGCCAAGTATTTTAGGGATAGGGACTCGTATATTTTAAGTTATCATTTCGTTGGCTGCGGTGGCTATGGAATGGCCCCCATGGGCAGCGCAGGGGTCCACTATTCATATAATCATGACATATGCATTGCTTGGGGGCCTTGGACCGAATCGAATGGAATTCTCTTAGTTTTAATGGAGATTTCACACTTCTGTTTCGTGCGTTTCAGTTCTGGCTATTATTTTACTCTCGTCAAGTTACTTTGTGATCTGCGTATTGCACCTTGGGATCACTGGATAGTCCCATCATATGACTACATAACTATGGAAGTTTTTTCAACGACTTCTATCATGCCTAGCTTTCCGATAAGTCAACAGCTCGGCCGTAAAAATGTTAGAAATGTCGCACCTTTCCATAGTACGACCAGCTTGGAACAGGACGCGGTCCCGAAGCATCAGCGCTAAAAGTTGTGATCGGGGAAGCCAAAGCGTTTTCAAGCCTTAGGAACTTAGGAAGAATAGACTTACGAGGAAAGTTGTTAGTAAAATGCGAAGCGTAGATCCGTAACTGGCTTTGCAAAAGAGTCGAAGTCCGTAGCGTGTATTTAGGAAATAAACCCCCTGCACTAGTCATTGAGCCCCCCCTGCTGTTACGCTAACTACGTAGTGCGTCCGTACATTGGCATTGCCATCACCTTCGGCGCCAAAACACCTCGAAATCTATTTTTGAATCCATAACTCCGACTTCTGCATCATCACCATTATAAAGCCGATCTGAACGGGTACAACGCTGTCCACAACCCCGAATTGGTTTTGCCTTCGCACCCACCAGAATGTCCGACGCAGCAACCACCAACAACACTTCCAAAGCAACAGACCTCCTGGAACAGGCCATCGAGGTAGAATCAACGTCCAAAACCGACGAGGCTCTCTGGCAAGCCGCAAATAACCTCAGTCCCGAAGATTATGAAGAGTTCGCTTGCTCAGCTTTAAGGTCCGCCGTGCGCAGTGGGAGCTCTGTGATAGCAACGCATCTGATCAACTCCGAGGGTGTACCAATTTCTGCACTTACGGTGCTCGATATTGCTCATAAACCGTCCATACCGCTGTTGGAAACCCTTGTTGCAAACGGATGGGACCTCAATGAAGCAAGCCCAAAAGACAACTGGCGCAAAGGAAAAAGAATCATCGATAAAACCGTGCAGGACCATGAACTGGTTGTCTGGCTCGTCGAGCACGGGGCGGCGGTAAACGGTGGTGAAGAAGACTACGAATTCGAACCCAGGCCTCCACTACTGACGGAAACATGTGCTGTTCTTGGTTCAGTTAAAACACTCAAGTTCTTGCTCTCTCACAATGCCAAAATGGGAAGAAGGACGCTTCATTGCGCAGCCAAGGAAGCAGCAGCTATGGGCGCAGATCCAAGCAATGCAAGCCCCTCGACAAACCACGAAACAGAAGAAGATAGTAGCGGGACCAGAGACCGAAGCAATAGGGAAGAAATGCTACGCTTCCTCGTCGATGATCTCAAACTAAATGTAAATGCGATGGATAGCGATGCCGCAAAGCCGTATCATTTCGGGACACCGTTGAATTATGCGGTGCGTCAACGGAATGGTGCCGCTGTTGTGAGGTGGTTATTACAAAAAGGCGCAGATCCTACACTCAAGGGGCTTGATGCGACTATGGGTCCCCAAGAAATCGCTCGAAGTAACGGATTCACAGACATTGTTGGAGCTTTCGCGGACAAATCAAAGAGTTAGTTAGGTGTGCAGGGGCAGCATTCATTCAGTGCATCAGCGGATCGCGCTATACCTGCGTCTTCAACACTCGCAATCTTTTCTCTCACGTGCCGCTCGAAAAGGCAAACAATCCTGGGAAATCATGTGGCACATGTCATCCAAGCATCGCAAATTCAGTACGCGCGGCATTGCTGGAGGTTACATAGTCGAGCTTACACACGTGGCGTGACCATGCACACGGGCCTGGTATGTTCCGGTCGCATCCAACACAACGTTTAGTTAGTGTACGTCCGATCTGAGGTCAGCATTGCGATCCAACAGCGCTTCACGGAACCAAAAACAAATGCTCCGAAATAAGATGCATTGTACACTATCTGCTCCGTGGAGCAGAAGGATGCTGCTTGGTTCTTTTTTTTTCTTTTTCTTTTTTCTTTTTTTTTTTGTTTCAATTTCCTAATGGTGGTCTCCTATTGCGTTGCTTTGTACGTTGACGCTGAGCGAAGGTTTACCCCTATATAATGAACCTCCAAACAAGACATGCCGCTCATATCATGTTAGTAATTGTATTTAAGTAAAACTCCGCAACCAAAACACACATGGATCCTGTGACGATTCACTTCCGCATGGTATATGCATATGTGCACGCACGAGTGCGGGCGGAAGGTAATTGGTCCTTTCACATTTTACACCGTCAGTGCTATGGAAAGCCCGGCTCTACGGTTTGGACAACTACCCTACTGCAGTTCGCATTCTTGTTACTCAATGTCGGAGCTCTTCACCACCGTCCCAAAAGCGTCCGCTAACTCCGCCAACGCAACTCTGGTCACCTCGTCACCGTTCACGCCAGGAATATTTCGGTCGCCGATGCCGTCTTCGACAAGAAGGACTTGGTAGCCCTTTTGCATGGCTTCGCGCGCGGTCGTTGAAACGCACTTTCCATCGACGATTAGTATGTGTTCCTATATGTCTTCGTGTAAAAAGGAGCGCATCCCCCGCTTCTGCGCTAGGTAGACGCCCGTGTAGGATGCAAGGGAGAAAAACTCACGACATGTGCCATGTAACCAACCAACACCACTTTCTTAATGCCCCACGACTGCAACGTATCATTTAACTCAGTCTGCTCGAATGAACCCGGGAATTTCTTTCCAATCACTGTCTCGCCATCCTAGAAAGCGTCAACTCCCTCTTACTATCGCAGTCAATAGCAAAAAAGACAACGAACCTTTGCCTTTACTTCCTCGAATTCCTTAGCGAGTTCTGTCCCAGGCGTGAATATGGGTGCGCCTTCCGGTGTCTGGTGCAGAACATGAACGATCTTGCCGTTGGCGCGCCGATACTTTTCAAGCAGATTCGCGATGATGGCTCCGCTCTCCTTTGCATTCGTGACCTTTAGGGCGCCGGTGGCGTACTCATTTTGCGCGTCGATGACGATGAGGGCTGAGTCCGAGGTGGAGGCTGTGTTGGGTGGGATTCCCAGGAGATCACGGAATGACTTTGTAGACATGGTGTCAGTTGAAAGATGATCTGGGGTTGGAGGCTATTAGAATTCAGTACAAGGTGCTGTTGAGAAATTCGGATTAGTGATGAGTCCTTGATGGTTTGTCGTATTCAGGCATTGATCAGTAAACCCCGCTCGGCCTTGTTAGCTTAGTATGACGCAGGGCTTCCACTTTTTCGAAGTTACCCGCACATTCTTTTACCTATGTAAAGAGCAAGAGACTGGATGGAGGGCATCCGTGTCTATCTACATCGTAGAAAGATTCCTCTTAACTACATCGACCTGATAATCCATCGTCGTTGCTGCCCCTAGAGTAACCATTGATATCGTGTATTTGTGATTGGCCAGATTTTGAGCTAATTCGAAAATGGTCTAGCACCGCCGCATAAGCGACATCGATAAAGTTACCTACACATTGTCGTCCAAGTGATGCCCATTACATTCAACATATAACCCAACTACCTAGACCTATTCGCCTCGTGCGAATCATACATTGGAATCGAAGCTGATGGTTTCACCAGTGAGATGGTGTACACACGTGCTTACGTGGCTTGTGACTGCTCATTCACGTTGCCGGAAGGCTACAGTTTCATATGCAACACCCCTCCACATCACGATTATCCACCATTACATAGACTTGCGTTGTTGGTAGGGAGAATCCATCTTCTTCGTCTCTTCATGCCGTACCAACACGTCAAAATATGCACGCGCACATCCGCACATACATGTATGTAGGCCATGTTTGAAGGATGATTGGGAGCGCGCATGACACTTTCCTCAATGTTACAATGTCTGCAGGCTACCCACAAAGTTTAGACAGGTAGGCCAGGTTTTGCGAAAAACATGTTTGCTGTGAAGGGGGAGGAAAACTGGTCCATGCCGGTATCCACGTTTGCTTGCGCATGTGGGGCGACTGCCTGATTGACGTGTAGATTCAACGGTATTTTCCTCTATTCGTGATACGTTACGGCAAACTGCGAGAGATTAGGTGTCAGGCAGTGATCAAACCTCGCCCGAACCAAACGATGCGTAAAACTTTGTTGTTTCCTCAATCCAAGTTGCGACAGCCAAACCCACAGACGTGTTGGGACAGAATCACGAAGCCCCCACGCGATCATATACCATCGTTCGCACAAAACAGAATCATACCAGCATACGCGTCCATCCAGACAACAAATTCCAAGTATCGAACCATAGAAAAAATAAATAATTGTCGTCTCTATAGTAATCGAATTACTAGCGGTATCGACGCAGGGAAAATATCACAAAGACACCTCGGCTAGGGACGTGCACAAAGTAAATATCGAAATCATAAAACACACACATATGGACCCCCTCTTTTATGACATCATTGCAACTATCGAAACCATACAACCCCCGAAAAAGGACCCTCATATCAGACCACCCACATATGCATAAATTTCTCCTCATTTTCGGACTTCCGACCCCACGCGCAAATCCCAGACCCTGAAGACCCTAAGAGTTCTTGAATTGCGCTAATAAAATCATCATGAGCTCAACATGCTACAAAGTTCCACAGTTAGCCTGGTATTTTTGGTCTCCAAATCAAAATGTGGGTGAATGAGTAGACTGGAAGTGAAGGGGGATAAATGCCCAGTTGTCCATCACTCGGTCAATCACTCGGCCAGTCACTCGGTCAATCGTCAGGATGAACCAGCCGGCAAACCATGCACGCATACCCACATCCTCACACGTATGCGACATGGCTACAGAAATAGATTTATTTGCTACAAAAAACATGCTTGGTAGGTATATGTGCCTGAGTGATCACTATACCAATTACTCTTTCTGGTAAAATAATTCCAAGGCACTACACAGGTATCCCTACCCAGGCTCAGAAGTATAACGATAGACTTGCAGTTCCAAGGTGTTCTCACGCCCTTTTTTCTTCATTCAATCTCATTGCAGTCATTCACAACAATCCTGTGATGGTCATCGTTTCAGATCTAGGCTTGCTTTGAAAGCTTCAAATCATTTTACACTTCACTTGACGTGGCGAGTGTCCGGTGCACTGAAGACGTGTCACTTTTTGCACAGGCCGTCTTCAATGTGCACAAGCAGTCAGAAACGAAAAGGAGACGAAAGTGGAGAGGAGAGGCGAACCCGACAATATTAATACCTGTTCAAAGACAAACATCACTCCTCAAATCACTTACCTGGAGTACAACTACAACTACAACCGCGGATACCCTTTTCTTACAGCCACGACTACGACCCGACATCCACAATCACGCCAACCCCGATCTAACAGCTCAAGAACTAGAAATAGCTATGTCAACAAAAGAACTTTCAAACTTAATCGACAGAGCCCTCCGGTCAACCTCAACCTGTGGCATCTGCACTGAAGCCTTCAGCGCTTCCCACCCCCCTGTCGCCCTCCGCTGCACACACATCTTCGGTCATAAATGCATCAAAAAATGGCTTCTCTCGCGGCGGCAAAATAGCAACACTTGCCCCTTATGCCGTTCGGCCGTTTTTGATGCAAGTGTAGATGATGGCAATACCAATAGAAACAGTAACGATCGAGGTAGTGGGATTGGATATGGTGATACAGACGCGGACCTCTGGCGGGCGCTCTGCGAGATCGCGGAGTACGAGGAACAGCATGAGCAGGAAGATGCAATGGAGCTAATTAACGAGTTCATGCGTAAAATGTGGGAGGGTGTATGTGGTATGAGTCAACGACATCGGCAAAGTCATCTGCAGAAAGAAACCCAGACCAAGGGACGGAATCGTCGTCGACCTTCTTCTTCATCACGTTCTTCGTCCTGTTCTTCTTCCTCTTTATCGCCTTTGCCGTCGATACGAAAGGAAAAGGTAGATGCAGACGAAACCACATCACCGTCCTTCACAGCGGCAGAGTACCTCCTCAACGCTATTCTCCCCGCACTCATCCACACCTCCTCCTCCCCGGACGTTGCCCTGCCCTCATCCAGGTCCTTACGCCGACAACACCAAAAAAACCGCCTTCTCTTTCTCGAGAGCCACAACCTCCTTCACGCCACCTTCCTCTCCCTGAACCGCCCGTCCACTTTCACACGCGGTCTCGCAACCCCCCTAGTCCGTCTCGCGCGTCTATTGACCCAATGCTCGGGAGTGATGCCACGCTGGCTGACCTCCGTGGCACGTACGAGCCATCTCTTTTGGAACGCAAATGCGTGTCTCGGTGGTCCAGGCCAACGACAAATCGAGCAAATCTCCTGGAAGCACATCCAGGAAGCTACACACCTCACCTCTCCACGCTATTTCCCTCTCCTGCATCTTTACACGATCCTCATATCCCAAACACTTGTGCACCTTCCCATCCCTCAAGACAATGTATCCTTGATCCTCGAGCGCTGCTGTACCCGTATTGGCGGGAGTTGGGCAGACTCACCATCGACCGGGTTGAAGCAATTGTGTGTTGCGGTTTATACTGAGTTGAAGCGATGCCAGATCGAGGGAGGTGCGGCCAGTTTGAGGGCGAAGACCTGGGAAAGTGATGTAGTTAGGGGTCTTTGGGGGTTAGCAGGGTGGGTGGGTAGAGGCAAAAAGGGCTTGACGCTGAGGGACTCATGATGGAATTGTTTGACGGTGATGTGAGGACATCGATCTTGGGTTTTACAGTCCAAATTTGATGCACAACACCGGGTCAAGTTTTCTTTAGTTGAGGAGCGTTTCGGGCCTTTGCATCTAGACAAGCACTCATCGCTATGCCGTCCGAGCTGTTCAATCAGTATGACGAGCTCTCTTTTTTCTGGATTTTTGAGATCACAATAGTCTAATATGCAATTTAATTTTGTTCTTCTATGGATGGTTCAAAGTGTATTCAGCTTCCAAGACGCCCTCATAATGATATTATTGATTGGACTTCATACTGCTTCATCTGTCGTACAGGGGTTGTTGAAATGCTGTCTGTTTACGGATTTTTCCCATTAAATAACTCTTTAGTCGCAGGATATAATTCAAGAAGCTTTGTCTATGTATGTGTGGGCGCGTGAAAACATCTTCTTGTTTACTGTCTGTCTTGCTGAATTAGCGTTCTTCTCTCCCTTCCTGTATGCAGTATTCAGTTACATCTGAATAAACACAAAATTCACTCTACCATCTCGAAAATAGGGAAATAACAATATGCAATAACTAACATTGGGCATAAAGGTTTAATCTACACGAAAGCAGTGCGGCTATCAAAGAGCACTTGGGTGATACGCTTTGCCCGCCAATATAGGAGTTGAGTCAGCCCACGCGGGTTGATCATCGGCGTTGAGAGTACTCAGAGAATCTTTTACAGTCAGACCACACCGTGAACTTGCGGGCCCAGGTAGGATCAATCATTAATGGCGCTGCAACTGTTAGCTCAGTGAAAACTATGGCAAGATGGGGCTGATTCTCCACTATTCGTGCTTTTGGAGTGAACATCATATGAGAGGTATTGTTTTAATATGTGAGAGCTTTCTCATTCTCATATCAATGATGCCTATCAAAACAATCAATTGCGGCTTGTGAAGTTGTGAGTGCCTTGCCCTGGTTAAAAATACACAATGTGTTTCAAACTTGAGAGTCGCCGCCACAGCAACGGCTGTGCGTTTGTAAATTTCTAGAAGAATATCGCGAGAAAAATTTGCGTCAAACCAGTAGGTCACCCACGTTCACTGTGCTCTGTGCCTAAGTCTTGGCGCTACGTTAGAGCTTGACTCTACCTCCACCCAGGTCGCCCATAACAACCCACACCTAGAGATTGGTTGTGACTCTCACCCTTTCTCCACTTTCTAGTCTCTTTCTACTCCGTCGCTTGTACGCGAAGAAAAGATACATCTTACGACAAATCGCATTCGCAATTCACCTATAATACGTAAGGTCTCCACGGCCTTGGGGTGGGGCGCACACGTTGTGATAAAAGACAAACGGAAGGAGGGCACAGGAAATCTCTTCGCTGTAGCCTTCCTGGCTGCAGGTCTTTCGAGAGCCCGTTCTCAATCAGCTTTGCAGCCCTTATTCACCGAAGACATAGCCATGGCAGACGAAAAATCTAGCAACGATTATGTTTGGTCCTCCAGTTCGTCCGCAGACTCCAGTCAGGATGGGGAAACTGTGGACATCCCCGGCACAAAACATGTCGATAAAGAGGCTGCGGATGACATGCCATACCACCTTTCCGGTGAACTCACCATTTACCGTTTCACTGACACAGAACGTATGCAGGGAGCTCAGAGCAGCATCCGTAGCATGCGGCAATACATTACCAGCACAATTCCCCCGCAGCTAATACAAAACGAACACGGCGAATCAACACCTATACATGCCATCTTCTCTGGGCACCTCCCCCGCCTGCAAGCAACGATCTGGCGCGAGTGGCCACAAATGGTGGCGCAATTATCCATCGGAGAAGATCAGACAATCTCCCCGAAAGACATAGGAACAGTAAAGGCCGTGGCTTCCATCGCTGATATTCTGGAGGGTGGTTATGTTATGATACTCGACAAATGCTGTCCTACTCCTCCGGGAACACAAAACACGTGCGATTGTGTCTGCAGCTTTCCAGTCTGCGAGCAAGTTCATGCCGAATCTGACTCAATCCGCACCCCGTACAAGATCTCGCTTGAGCCACTAGTCGACTGGAAAACACTGGACGTTGTTGAGGATGATGACAACATTGACAAGATTTTGGGACACTCTTCTATTATTGTCTACCGACGCAATCTCGAACTCTGGTACGACACTTTGTTTAATTTCCAACGCTACATACCTGAAAAAGGTAGTAAAGTCACTCTATGTTTGGAATGCTTGAAATACTTGTGGGATGGTCGTATCCACTCGTGGTACCTTATGCGCAAGTATGCGACTCTGTTTGCAAGCAGCAATGATGAAGATGCCCAGAGTATCTGGCGAGCCCCCAACCATGATGCTCAAGAAAAAGAAGAGGTTTCAAGCTTCTCGAGCGAAGTGGAGGACACGAGCGAAGAAGAGTCATCCGAGGACGAAGACTCAACCCGCTACTCATCGGAGGATGCCATCCACTCTTCTTCGTCGCTCGCTCAAGACCAGGGAGGAGATAAAAAAGATGCTGACGAGGACGGACAAGTCTTTTCAATGTCAGACCTTAGTGTAAATCAGGATTCCATTTCCAATCAAGATATACACCACTATATAAGTGGTACCCAGATAACAACAAACACTAACAGAGAACCTTCTCAGATGTTACTCGACGGAGCTGGCGATCGCAAACGACGTACCCGCGAACCCTCATTCAGTATTTGGGATGAATATCCCACTCTGTCTACCACTGGCGGCACGGGAATTCAACCATCAGGATCGTCTGCCCAACAATCAGCATTTATTCAATCCTCTGAGGCACCCACCGATAGCCACCTTGCACAACAATCTTCCACCCCGAGCGACCGACTTGCTAAAAAACGCTACTTCGGTTGTTATCTGGACAACAACTCCATCGCAGAAGCTACCCCCTCCGAATCGTTTGCTCCACCATCTCCCGGATCATCAACGAATATGCGACAGCTGTTGTTGCCATTCACGCCTCTTCCTCCAACACAAACACTGCTACAGCAACAACAGAGTAACAGAAATGTACAGCCAGCGCCTTCTGCTAATCCTCCGGCTAGATCAAGCTACTCATTCAATCTCCCCGTGCGCACCCGCTATACGCAACCGTTACAACGTCCACTCGCACCACGGTTGATCACACCACGCCCATTCGCACCAAATATCCCCCTACAAACGCGCCCGCTGGCCCCAAAGTTTTCCACCTCACAACCGCTACAAACAATTAGGTATCCTAAACCCTGGCCATTCCCCAAACTAAACCTCAACGCCATACCCTCCTCTCCATCCTCTCAACCGACAACACCTTCCCCTCCACCCTCCCCAACAACCCATGGGAAAGAAGAAGAAGAAGAACACCAACGAATGCAGCAAGGCTACCCTCCCATGCCCTCCCCAACACAAACAATCTGCACATGCCGCCGCCCCGCTTTGCTCAACGACATCAAGACCAAGAGCAACACCAGCGGCGTTCCCGGGCTCAGTCAGTGCCACAACCCGGAATGTCGCATCTCCTGGTTCCATTACACGTGCCTGGACCGCTCTTCGAAAATCTCGAGCTGCCACGGCCGTTGGATCTGCGATGTTTGCAAGGGCGAGCGCAGCTGGTTGGGGTTTCAACGCGAGGTTCCCAAGGATGGAGTGAAGAAGCTTGACGCTGAGGACTTTGAGCGTGTGGTGCAGAAGGTCAAGGATGGGAAGAAGGCGTTGATGAGCTGGAAGGGGGACTGGACGGGAGAGAGCATGTGTAGGGAGGTTGATGCTTTGTTTGGAGGAGCGGGAGAGAGCGATCCGTATGGGCTTGCAACCATGTGGAAGGAGGTCGATGCTGTCAAAGATGCTGGAGTTGGGGTTCGAGGCGAGACTGGGACTGGGACTGGGACTGAGACATCTCCTACGCCGCCGCCTCCACCGGAGTCTCCTCGACCAGCGTTTGGTGATCTACCCACGGCCGCACCGTACTGGATTTCGCGTGCGTACAGCGAGAACCCGTTGGTCTATGGCCCCGAGTTTGTCGCTCTGGACGTTGCGAGGTTTCCGAGCGAATTCGATACGTTATTTTCTGAGGAGGAAGAGGATGATGGGAACGAGGGATACTACTACGAAGACGAAGATTTCAACGGGGAATACTTCTATGAGGACCTCAATGGTCAATACTACGATGAGAAAAAGTTAGATGGAGACAGCTATGAAGAGGAACAGGACGGAGGGGAATGTGATCATGGTGTTGATAGGGATGGAGGCGATGAGATGGAGTGGGAAACTTCTGCTGGCTTCCGGAACAACATGGAGTCGGTCTCCGACTAGGAGATCCGCATGATGAATGGCGTGCCTTGACAAAAAATTGTATAAGTACTATAAAAGCATGAGTATACAAAAAGCCATTGTGCATGGTGGGAATAGGTACCTGTAGGCTGTGGATGGGTGCCTAATGATATCCACAGCTTACACGGTAAACATCACAATGTGAGAGATAGCGAACTTTGTAACCCTGTTTTTATTTTCAGTCCAGTGTATAAGTATTGTACCGAAATGGGGCATGATGATGTGTTATTGTATGCTCTTTATGCGTGGAAGATTCAAGTGCACAATGTCTATTACTAAACCATTGCCTATCCCTGAGCACTGACGACATATGCATGCTGCACAGGAGATATTATATTATGAGACACTAAAAGCCAGTGGAAAAGTAAGTTGGAATCAAGTGATATATGTCAATGGACTAAGAATAAATCTACAAGGCTCCCATCGCCCTCCCGGATATTGCGGCGAATGTGGCCGCCCGTTGAAGGCAGAAGCGTGATGAACAACTCATGATCCAGAACTGATGACTCCTCCACCCGATACATCTGCCTTTCCCTCCTCCGTGTACCGAACTAGGCAGCGACGCTCAAGCCGAGGTGTGAATCACGCGCAAAGCCAGTGTGGGACCGAGCCAAGAACGCATAGACGCAACCTAGCGTGCATCAAGCCGCCCATTCCCGAACAAGTTGATTGCTCGTTTCTTTTGTTTTTGCTTTTCCTCATCCCAATATCTATCCTCCGCGCAGATGTATAGCCAGAGTCCTAGGGCCGAGCTTTATTGGACCGATCCAGCATCGCAGGGAACTAGCCAAGCCCAGCTGGATGTGCGTGCCTTCACTGCTACGAGTCCTCGCTTGGATAGTATCCCACGCCTCTAGCTTGGTTCACCAGAGTATCGGATCTGGATGGTTTTGTGTTGTGGCTGAGCAGGCATCACTGCTTCAGACGAAAGGATGACGCTCCCTGTAGACGTGAGGTTCGCCACCAAGGACGTATAACATGGCGTCAAAGCGAAGTGTCTATTACTATGGACAGATGCCCAACATATCGCGTGATAGGATTGTTAAAGTAAAAAAAAAGCCTGCCGACGAAAACAATTTAGTGCAATCTGGCTTGCCTATGCAATTCTAAAAGTCTTCTGACACACTGTTTCCGAAGGAGAGAGTGCATACAGACCAAAGTCAAGGCATCGGAATGTCTGGCAAGGGAGTGGAGTGGAGAGTGGAGAGGCTGGGCGCCTCCTCATGGGTCTTCGTAATCAGTGTTGCCATCGAAGAGATCGGTAACAACCTTGAGCATAGGCTCCATGAGGCTGGCTTCGTCGCCAGCTTCACCACCAAAGATCCTCAAACGGTAGGCCTCCATAGCACGTTGCTGCTCCTGCTCGCGCTCGAATTGAAGTCGGTTCTGCCAGGTGGCGTAGGTTTGGTGCCAGTGGTCGGGCGAAGCGCTTGCGATGGGGTAATGCTGTACATGAGGCATGTGGAATGGGGCGTGTATGGTTCCCGAGGATGAATTGGTGCCAACAGACATGGTCCGATTGTGATTTGCGATTGCTCTGGATCCATCGCGGTTGCGGGGGCGACTCCTTGTCCTCTTGCGGTTGTGACGTTTGCTCATATTGACGAATTTGGTGGAAAAAGATAGAGAAGGTAACTTGATGAAAATGAGAGAGATGGATGGGTGGATGGGTGGAGTAGATGAGATGGAGAGGTAGAGATGGTGGCGAACCGCTCGCCGCTGGCGCGAGAGACGGGTGGAAGGAGAAATTGACGGGAGGAAAAGGAGAAGAGATACTTAGGCAGGTATATATATATGGGGCAATACAGGTTAGTAGATTGGTAGAGAATTGTGCCACATCACACAATTTGCTATGGACAGTCAGAAGTGAGAAAGGCGGAGTGAGTCACCGGGAGACATCACCACAATGGGGAGACGACGACCACCTGGGCAGCCTTGGACCAGTGCTGGCTCGTGACTCCCCGCTCTGATTGGATGACTGTGCTTTTTGGCTCTAGCGCCTTGGCACGGGTGTGATGTGGCGATGGCAATGGCGCCCGATGTCGCTTCAATCGTCGGGCTCTCTCTCTCGCTCTCTCTCCATCATTGGAAAATAAAACATTGGATGCAAACAAAAATAATTATCCAGCCGCCATGACTCCACGCCCAACTGATTCTGCCTTCGTATGCAACATTGCTGCGCCGCTCACCGAGACCATGGCTCCTTGTGGCTTCGCCTTCTGATTGGAAATCCAGATCCTGTGGCAGTGCACGGGTCATTCGTTCCCAACCTCAAGGGCTCATCCTCAACCTCCACGCCATCATCTCCATCATCATCAAGACGCATTCCCAAAATAGTACTCCTCATGCGCACGGGGCATATTTCTCCAAGGAAAAAGGACCACCAAACTTGATATCCGGCCCGCCATACTCGAGGCATCTTTCGTCTCCAAACAGCCCACGGGGTTGCCTGCAGGGCACCTGTCTCGCTTTGTCTCACAATGCGCCTATCACTGGATCATAATGCAGAACGCGGGTGTGTCTACAGGAACATACCTGCTGATCGCCTCCACCACCTTCGTATTATGATCAATATTGCCCCATCATGCCCATGTCATTCTGTTCGAATGATGAGAACAGTCACAACTCGGAGCCGCCCTTCGAACAGATGAGGCCATCAAGTATTACCATCATCTCAAAATGAACGGAAAAAGGCCTGGTTCGTTTCGAAACATCATGATCAGTGTGAGCACGGGTCCGGCACAGATCATTCAGAGACTTCACTGCCTGAGACGTCCAAACCACCCACGTCACTTATTATCATAGTAGATCGACACATGGCTTATATGAAGCAGTATATTATCCGGTCCGAAAAAAAGAAATCACTGTTGCCGGCATAATGTTGAGCAAAAGCAGTATTGATTTGTAAATACCGCACACAGTTGGGGTTTTCGAGCACATCCTCACTCTGTATCTTTAATTCGGTTCGTCTCGTTCTTTAGGTAACGTTATCGCATGATCTACACATGGATTTTTCGTCAAATCCTCTTTGATCCTGAATGTTTGGTATCAAAGATTTTTTTGAGAATACGACATCTCGTACACGTAGATTCATCTGAGTGGCCTCCACCTACTCACCACCTTGTGTAGCTTCGACCAAGCTCATACAGGATATCTAATTAAGTAACTTTACTCATGCCTCGTGTCCGGAGTTATTGTGTGGCATTTGCTAGGGAAGCTAAGTCATGATGTCAGGATCGGGAATTTGGATTTCCCTCGCGGCTTTTAGCAGGAGGAGGCTCCACGGAGTACACAATCTCGGCTTCCTGATTCTCTCTCCATGATGGGTTTGCCTATGTTTGCACCTTATGAGACGAGTAGCCCGCTCACGCTCACTTTGAAAACAGCCTGAAGATTCAACCGTGTGAAACTCTCATAGTTTCCTGTCTCAGTTCTCTCTCTGTAAATTTACAATCGTCAATTAATTGCGACATGTACGGATGTCTACATACATACTTACATGTACGTAATCCCATGCTCTTTTTCACGTCAAGAAGTCACGTAACACGTCCACGCGGAATCACATGACCTATCAGGAACAGGCATAGTTAGCGCCGATGTGATGATCGGACACTTACGTCTGAATTCCCACACTTCCGAATCATCGCTTTCTCATCCATCCCCGTGTAGTCGATAACTAGTTAGTCTTTCTCTGATCAGACACCTGCATCATCTCCGACATTCCCATCCTGACATCGCTGTCGCGCACGCGAAGATTAGGTAATGCTTCAAGGACGTAGCTGGACCGATTCCGCAGTGTAAGCGTCATGTTTGGCTACATACCTGCGCACGCACACCGCTGTCACACATCTGTGCTAACTACCCGAAATAAGAGTTGTATCGCAGCTACGTACACTGATGACGGAAGTGATGATGTAGCAGGCTTGCGAAGAAGACGATCATCTCGGAAGTGAAGCAGTGCCATGATTCAGGGCAAGCCGTGACCCTACTACCCCAACCCTTTCCCTTTGCTTCTCCCCGATCCGTGCAATAGTTATTGTATGCAGGCGCCCGTTATCCTGGAGGACCGACAAATGTATGTATGCTCTATTCAACCCTCGAGATCGAGACGATGAGGGCTCTGCCCGCATGCAATTTCATCGTCATGACATACTCCGATCCGAGAAACTGCACGTCTTTATCCCATCACCGAACCTACATCCCTGAGCTATTGACGGCGCGGTGACGGTCGATTTACTCCTTCGTACTCTTTGTACAACACAAAACAGACATATAAAAACAGAGCATCCATCCATTTTGATTTCAAGCACATCAACATCTTTTCATGATTAAATCAAGAACAGCAGCAACAACAACGCTCAAACACACATTCCGCATCCAATCTCCATCCCTACGACTTTCTCGAGTTTTCTTCTCACACACCACATCAGCCAAAATGCCCGGCGAGAACAACAAGGTCCACAACCCCGGAAACTTCGCCAACCGCCCCAAGGAAGAGGTCGAAGGTGCGCCGCATCCACTTCCCTTTTTTCTCCACACACTCTCCTTCTCCCACTATTTACATATGCACACACGTGTGTTTCCATAACTAACACCCTTCAGAGATTGCGAGGAAGGGCGGTCAATCCTCCCACAGCGGCGGCTTCGCCGCCATGGACCCCGAGAAGCGGGTTCGTTATTCCCCGTCCCCCCTCTTTTTTGACGCTGAAGGCTAACGGTAAACGAACAGCGTGAAATCGCATCCAAGGGCGGCAAGGCCTCATCTGGATCTTTCGAGCCAGGCAGCGAGAGGGCTAGGGAGGCTGGCAGGAAGGGTGGAAAGAAGTAAATCATGCCGATCATCCATGACGGATTCTACCAACCGTGATGATGGAACTCATGGGTTGGATATGTAACATTATATGAAATAGAAAGTCAACTCATACAAAAATATCGCGGAATGGTTCACAATGTGATGATGAAATCGTGTTTGTTTAATTGGGTTCACGCCAAAGCCTTTTGGACGTTGAAAGTGTTTGCTCGCATAGCGATGTCTAACACGGTAACACGGTAACTCTTATCCAATCCATCGAAGACATGAAGTTCAATAATTCAGCAGAGATAACGCCATAGCCATGTGTAAACAATCCCAGTATGTTTTGTTTTTTCCCAACAAATGTCTGATGAACGAACCAGTGCCAGAAAAACTTACGGCCCCAATTTACGAACTAAAGCACACAAAATCCACAATCATAATATCCAAAACAAACAGTCGTAAAGAAGTTATCAACAAGAACATACAATCAAGAAAAAGAAGACAAGTTCATCGATTGAATCTGCAACCAACCCGTGATTCTAGCACTCCGGGTGCTCAACAGTTCCACTGAAGCAACAGTCGCAAACATCTAACAAGTTGGCGGCGCAAGCTTGTACTCGCCATCGCCCTTGATGACATCCGGACCAGGATTAGGGAACTCCAATTCGCTAGGGTTGCCCTTGGACTTGCAAGCGGCGCCGGCAAAGTCGATATCGAGCAACATGTCGGGGCGTTGGCTCCAAGAAACGGACTCAGCACGGCGGTGAGGCACATTGAGTTTCTCAGCGTGCTCAAGCGCGCGCCTGTGCATTTGCAAAACCTTGCGTTCAACAAGGTGACGCTTGGTGGCGGGCGAGTCGCATTCGTAGCATGAGCAGGCTGGCGACCAGGTCTGAGATGGGCAAGAGCAAGAGCAACCCTCGAGCGTGTACTGAGATTGCGCTGCACCGCCGGTATTGGCGGCTGGAGGGGCAGCTTGTGACTTTGTCGGACGTCCATATCGCACGGATGAAGTTGCTGGGGGTGGGGCAGAGGAGGGAGCAGGTGCGTTGGAAGGCTTCTGCGCGGGCGAGCTCGGTGCAGGTGAGCTCTCGGGGGGTTTCTCAGAGTTCCTGTCATCCCCACCGGCGATAGCGACGGAGGCACAAGTCTCAAATTTCTCCTGCTCGCGGTTGACCCAGTTCCAGACGAAGATTTGACGCTCTCCGGTCGGGATGTCGGCAGGAATCGTGAAGTCGAAGTGCTGTGTGCTGGGATCGATGGTCCCTTTCCTCAGAGGGCAGTTGCCCTGCCAAGTCGCTGCAGTCTTGAATGTCTTGCCGCCATCGACAGAGAAACCGACCTGGCAGGAGCCGCCGTAATGAGTGCCACCGACCACATTATCGACTCCGGCCTCAACTTTGTGGCCCGTGAGGGTGAAATTCACTTTCTGGCCCGGGGCCCAGGTAACAACGGGTTTGCCTTCATCCGTGTTCAGAGCGTCCAGATGGCCGTTGCAGCGTCCAGGGACCTTGCGTCCGCAGCAGCCATACGGGTAATGAAGGTATGGGTCCGCCTCCAGTGTGTTCGGATTGTTGTCCGCTTTCAACGGAGGGGGGAATGATAGACGCATGTGCGCGGCAGCGGAGCCGGCAAGGGTCAGCATTGTGAGAGTTTTGAAGGATACCATGCTGGGCTAAAGAGCGATGGTTGTGAAGATGTTGCTTGGTTGAAGTAAAGGCTGAGGAGTGGTTTATATAAAGAGATTCACACAACGTGCAGTCTGGTTGTGAATGGTTCTCCCTTGTGTGCCAAAAGCAAAAAGAATGTTAATGAACAATGTTCAGGTTGGGAGGGTGTGACTCGAATGATGGCTTTTCACGAGGCTGAAAGAGGGTGGAATATGTCCAAAAGAAGGAATGACGGCCCTGCGTCTCGAAATGGAAGAGAAAGAGTGTACAAAGGAGTGTAGTGGGCTTGCCCGTTTGAGATGAAGAGTGACACTTGAGTGATGGAGCTGGGTTGAAGAGGGAGCCCCGTGGGCTTTATCGAAGAGGAGCTCATGGCCTATGGAGCGCCGAGATTACCCAGCTGGAGTAATCTGCAATCTGCAACCTGCAGCATGGCACCGCATGGTACTGTGTATGTAGGCGATGAGGATCCAAAGTGGATCTGCCGTTTAACCCCGGCGGGAGGATAGGCAATGTGCAGGGGGGTGATGTAGACGTGCCCAGACGGATTCCAGGAACGCAGTCGGGGCAGGTGTTTCGAAACAGTGATGGGGCAGCGCCTGGGGACAGCCGTCAGCATAAGCGTGCGATCCGGGTGTGATTGGTGATGGTGTTTTCACTCCCCAGACTCTTGTATGGCTGGCGAGGTCTCGCTTGGTTTCACGCCTTTCCCCTTTGGGCACCAGACAGCGCTTATACTGACAAAGTTAAGGTCACGTGTGGGGCGGACATGACCTTCAAACTTCTCGGCGGTAAAGCTTCTGAGGAGACATGTTTCCCCTGACGCTGACGGTCCAAACTTCTTTTTTGCACGTCTATCGGGATCGGTGTTTGACGGGACGCCCTGTCTACCCACTTTTTCTCGGTAGATGTTCAGTTTGCAGCCAATGGTACCGTTGTCCCGTTTAGCTCGATGGAGAGTTGTAGACTAGCTACCGCGAGCCAAGTCCGGTCGCCATCTGTAACCGCACAAGCAATTAAGTTACATAGTTACATATGTATGTAGGTGCTGTGACAGTGTGTAGTAACGTTGACCTTTGGTATCGATAACGCACACAGTATTTCCTACTCGCCAGCACCCGCCTGCCTCATAAAAAAACTTCGAGGCCTCGTTTCACGTCGCCCTGCACAGCACATGTATCTAACAGCCTCTTCGCAGCAATAGGTGCTTTCACTTGTACCTGCCAAAACACTGACCCCCCTTTCCTAATAACAATAAACTTCCCGCCCCCTCTCCTATCATCTCAGGGTCCATCATGTATGCCGGCCGTCCATGATCCAACACGAGTCCAAGCATCAGAGACCCTTGGCCCGTCGTAGTCGTGCCAGAGTCCTGCAGTGCGTCTGTCACGCACGTTAAAACTGTTACCCACGATTTCTAAGCATCTTGTATCCATCTTGGTTCTTCGTGGCAACAACCTGTGACCCGGTTGTTTCTGCATCAGACCGTAGGCTGCAACTTGGATAGCTACGCTGTGCCTTTCCAAGACACACTTTCCGCGGAGCTAAAATGAAAAAAAGTCCTTGCTTTTCGTACCCCATGTGTGCCGTCTGTCCCTGGAGGTTCAGGGTCTTTGCGCCCTCCTGTGCTTCACTGCCTTGTTTTGATTTGGTTAGAATTGCAGTTTGCGGCGTTTGAATCCAAACACACCTACCGATTTGGGTAGTCAATGGTCGTACAAGAGAGTCGACCAATTTACCGACCACACTAACCAATATCCCTGATTGTGACTGGTCATTACGTTTGTTTTCTCTTTTGTTCGATTCTGTAATTTCGCAGGACTGAATCAGGAATTGCACATCGATGGCACAGTTACTACTGTAATCTACCGGGACCCGTCAAGGGACATTGCTAGCTTCAGCCTTGTGTCACCCACCAGTCGCAGATTCATATACGACTCTCTCTTTTAAATTGCCGTTGCATGACGGCTCGCATAATCTGTGTGCTGTTTATCTCCGTCGGTTTAAGAGCGTGTCCATGTTATCCGCATCCCTTTTGGTCTGTATGCATATCAATATCAATCATGCGGCATCAGCTTTGCGCAAGTCTGCAGAGGGCGACTGTCAAGGACTTTGCGGTACTGAACAGCTGTTCTATCTGCGCGGGGTCTGGATGCACTGGGATAAGACATCAACAAGCAAGTCGAGACATCATATGTACATAACGAAAATGAGCCTAGTGGTTATCGATGGAGAATGATAGAATATAGCAGCAATATACTCCCCTAAATGCACTTCAAATGTGCGTGATGTAAAATAGTTCAACTACGTGGGATGAAGGAGAGCATAGGTGGGCACTGGAAGAGCGGCAAGGTGAATCGGTTACAAGAAAAAACCCCGTTGAATAGAAGAGGTGACACGAGGAAACGAAACAAATGAGATACGTCTTCTCCGCCTCAAAGACCTACCTCGCGAAAAATACAAAACAAACTTCTCATTACCCAAAGAAAGAGAAAGATATCAAGGAAGCCATGCGTCATCCCTAAATCCCTCATTACCCGCCGTCACCACCAAATTTCAAACACCTCCCCCGTCCATCCTTCCCAACGCAACAAAACCCCTTGCAATATTTGCTCTTCCTACCCCCTTCCCATCCTCCAAAACCCGCCACTTTTCCCCATCAAAGGCGACGACGAGGTTGACGAATGATACCAGCCCGCCTCGAACATCATGTCGTGGTTCCTTACCCAAACTAAATGGATCTGCAACTTGCTACCGCCCATTCCCGCGAGGATTTTGTCTCCGAGGGTCTTCTTTGCGAGCATGTCGAGGGCTGGCAGTGGTGATGCCGAGGGTGGGAAGGTGGTAGATTTGAGCGAGAGGATAGCTGTAATGAGGTAATTGAAGTAATGTGATAGCGATGCGAGAAAATCATCCATGAAGGCGCGATTGATTTCTGGGGAGAAGTTGTTTTTGCGGAGGGCGTCGGGCGATGCTCTGGAGGTAATTTGACCATCATGTCAAGGCGGGTTGGAAGGAATGCTTCGCTTTCTCGTTGTGCTCGTTTTCGTTTTTCTCAAACTCTTCACTTTTGTTTTTGTTCTTGCCCATATTGTTGTCGTTGATGTTCGGTTGCGTGTGATTTTTCCTCTTCTCAATCTCTGGGACCAAAATCGAATCCACGCCATCCAGGTAAGCGATTAACCCCTTGTACATGCCAGTGCTTTACGTTACAAAATTTGCATATTGGGTGATAGGCAGGCATGGCGCTTGCAGGTAGATCGAATTCAAAGCGCGGATGAGGCAGTTTTGAAGGAGGGTAATTTCGGATGCGCTGACTGTGTATTGGTCTCGTCCGTTGGTTTTGTGGAATGAGGTGGGAATGAGAGGGATAGGGGTAGTTTCCCAGTTACATTGAGCTCTTGAGGCAGTGGTAGTAGAGGCGTTATGAGTATCAGATTCAGTGTCGGATGGGTTGGTTGGAAGTAATTGCGGTCTCGATGGCTGGCGACTTCATTGTTCTCGAAATCATGTTGTAGGCGTATGCGCGTGGAGAACATGGGAGAGCAAGTTCGGTAGGAGGTGTGTATGCTAGTGAAAATAGTTCGCGCAGGAATGCTTATCTAGAGAGATCCTTGGAAGAGATGAAGAAAGCTCAGGGACCTCTTTTAACATACTTCTTTGAAAGGCACAGAGATAAAAGTAAGACTGAGAGCAATCAAAAATCCCTCTTGATCACTTTGCGCCATTTCTAAATCATCTATCAACGAATGGATGGCCTGTGTGGCGGCTTCGGCGTCAGGGCTTATTCTGCCATGTCCTATCTGACATCGTGTAGAGGTAATTATCTAAGGAATGACGGGTTCTCTTAGTATTTAAATATGTTACATTTCGTTTCTGTTCATGTTGCATGGTTACTCCTAGGCACATCACTAATAAGGTGCTCCGTCATGACAGTGAAAGTTCGGGAGACCATACAAAGCATATGTTCAATGTTCTGGTAACATGTTGCGGGGAAGATGCAAAACCATTGTTTCCCCGGCTTAGTTTTTACGCGAAGGCCAGAATACGGCGGCGGCTTACACCACTGAGGTTCCAGATTCCTGGGGCAGAACATTATTAATGATTACTTGTATGATATCGTATTTGTGGGCTATGGCTGACATGTTACGGAGGCGTAAATGTGGCTTGTAAGGGCTGAAGATCATGCCTAAAGGTCGGTCGATAGACGAATGACATGGAGAGATTCAACAGCTTTTCGCAACGTACCTCCAAAACGGTCAATGGGTTGTGGATAGCCACACATGTTAGCACGCAGTGCCCCAAGATATCGGTTCACCATCCGTTTATACAGCTTTGAGTGTTGCCTCCAAGTTTGGAATTCGAATAAAAGTTATATCAAATAAAGAATCCCACCCGTCACAGAAACCTACTTCTTCAATAGTTTATCCAATTCCGCCGCCACGGCATCGCCCACTTCTGAGGTTGTGGATGTGCCACCGATGTCTTTTGTCCGGATACCTTTGTCAATCACAATTTTGGTAGCTTCATCGATCTTCGTAGCAATGTCTGGGAGACACAGCGAGTACTTGAACATCATGCTCATGGAAAGGATGGTGGCAACCGGGTTGACGATGCCTTGACCGGCAATGTCAGGCGCAGACCCTAGGCTTGTTAGTCCAACTCAAAGGAAGGAGGAGAAGGAGTGGAATAAGTACCATGAATGGGTTCGTATATTCCGTTGATTGGAGTCTTGCCATCGGGAATGCCTCCCAAACTTGCACTTGGCAAAAGACCCAGGCTTCCAGGGATGACGCTGGCTTCGTCGCTGATGATGTCTCCGAAGAGATTGCTCGTCACCACGATGCCATTGAGCTTTCTCGGGTTCTGGATCATGAGCATAGCAGCCGAGTCAATGAGGTGGGTCCCATGTTGGAGCTCAGGGAACTCGTCCTTCATGATGCGCTCGAATGTTTTACGCCATAACCTCGACGTTGCCAGCACGTTTGCCTTGTCCAGACTCCACACGGGCGCAGGGGGGTTCTCTACTCTTGCCAGACTGCCTGCTAACCGCACCACGCGTTCAATCTCATGGACCGAGTACGGTTCTGTGTCCATGGCCTTGCCGTCGCCCTCATCCTCTTTTCTATCGCCAAAGTAGATTCCACCGGTCAACTCGCGAATGATGTTGAAATTGACGCCTCTGACACGGTCAGCCTTGAGCGGAGAAGCGTCAACCAAAGAGTCGGAGGCGAAGAAACAGGGTCGTAAGTTTCCAAAGGTGCCGAGTTCTTTGCGGAGTCTCAAGATGCCCTGTTCGGGACGGACCTTTCCAGTGCCCCATTTCTACAGCTTCATCAGCAATTGAAAGACACCAAGGAAGCAAGAATGGGGTTGGAACATACCGGGCCGCCCACAGCACCAAGGATGACCGCATCTGCTGATTTTGCAGCGGCAAGGGCTTCGTCTGTGAGAGGGTTGTTATGCGCATCTATGGAGCAGCCTCCAAACAAATGTTCCTGGAAGTTGAACTGTATATTCGTGTTGCTTTGGACGACCTTGAGAACTTTTGTCGCTTCTGCGATGATCTAAAGATGGATACGTGAGCTCGGCGTCTCACCATTGCTTGTATACAAAGCAGACAACGGGCGAGCGATTACCTCGGGGCCTACACCATCACCTGCAGGGGTGACGTCAGCCGCTGTCTCCGCCATATAGGTTGGGGCTGTTTGGGTGAATATATGGACTGTTCACTTACCGCCAAAGACAACTATGTTGAAAGAGGGCATGGTGATGTTCAATTTCCGTTTTGCAACGAAAGCTGTGCGTCTGGTGTATGAAGGGCAGGTCCCAATAAAAAAGGAAAATCAGTGGTAAAGAAGGCAGTATGGCGCGGGTGCGGATGCGGTTTCGGCTTATTGTTATACATGTACCCCACCTCCCCACCCCTCCTTGTCCGCTCCAACCCGACATCGGCCCTGCATCGCTATCGATTCCCCAACATCAATGAAGTAACTTACATTGATCTACCCAAGTAAGTAACTATTATGTAGTTAGGTACCTTCATCACATCAATCCATAAGTGGTTACGTGGACTTTTGGCTAGCTGAACTCAATATTCCCTCAGTATAAATACAGGCAACCCCCTCTCCTATAGTTGTGGGTATCAAAACATGTAGTGTATAACAGTAGAAAGCAGAAGGCAGCCCAATTCCCAGAAACAACAAGCCAGTCTGTCTCCCTCCGAAATGGGGAGAAGAAAAAGAAAAGAAAACAAGTTCCCCAAAAACAAAAGAAACCAGGGACCAGTACACCCTCCCCCCACCCTTTCCAGCGAAGGAGATGTGAATCCTGGGGAAGAACAACCGCCCATACCCCCCGTCTCATATATCCCACGCGCATATGCATGGACGTCGAGTCTACACCACGATGACTAGGCTCCGGTCCTTCGGTGTAGCTCCTTCGAGTTTCTGTCCAGCCTTCTATTGATACTGCCACATACAACTTTGAGTACACCAGTATGTGAAAGAGACTCGCCCCTGTCAGACTGGAATGCAACCGTATCAATCATGTCTCTCAGGTCCTTGATACCAGAGATATCCCTCATGTTGTCATCGAGACCCTTTAAATGCTCGCGTGCTCGCGGGTCGTTGCCCACCTGGAAGAACTGGACACCAACTTGCCATGCCGGAGCATCGCACTTGTCGAGCTTCTTTGCCACTTGTATAAGCGGGCTCTCCACATCATCCGTAGGAACACCGTCAGTGATGACAATAACGTTAATGGGCTTCAAAGAGTCGGGTTTCTTTTCGTACTCCTTCACATAGGGCATAAGGATCTTCTGTAGCTTCTGGCCCGTTGGTGTAGCGCCGTTCGGGCGCACGCTTTGGAAGATCTCCGTGACTGTTGCCGCATTCGTGACATTTTTGTAATATTTGGAATCAGGTGAGTTGAGGAAGTAGATGTCGATCCCGTCAGAATCATAGGTTGCGCAGATGGGAGCGATAAGCCTAAGCGCTTCGGCAGTCTCGTTCCAGCTGCGACCAGTCATAGATGTGCTATCGTCAATGACAAAGATGGTGTCAAAAGATGCGAGGAATTCGTAAGGATCATCCACGGCTGAGGCTACAGTAGTGGCGAGCTGGGCAGGAGACTGTGGAGAGGCCGAGTCCTCGCTGTATGCTGGTGGCGGATCATTAGGTGGGTTTGGCTTCGCAACCTCTTTTGCGTGTCAGCTATGCCTGCGTCCCTAATAAGAAAGAAAATAAAGAGTGGCTGCGTACCTCGATTGCTAGGGCGCCGACTAAGGAAAGAATTGCTTGAAGATGATTTAGTTTGCGCGTCCCGCGAGACTGAGTTTTTGCGGAAAAATGGTTTCTTGAAGCGATCAAAGGGTGAAGGCATTTCCGTAAGAGAGAACCTGCTCGTCGAGGCTCGTGTAGCGGAGGTGTTGTGGTTATGCAAGAGGGAGGCGAGGGTTGTTGAAGAAAGAGACATGGTCGAAGAACAAACAAATTTATAACCAAGGAGGTTTGCTCGACCAATAACGTGTAAAGAAGCACTGACTCCCCAACCGTGTGCAACAAGTATTGACTAATACCGTGTACCGGAATCGAGGTAACTTGGTAATTCAAGTGTTTGAATTGAGCAGGTCAATGATGCACACAATGAACATTAACCGTGGAGCAAGCCGACACGTTATTATATATGCGCTGGGAACAGGCTCCTTCAATCTGCCTTGTGTGTGCCCGAGTTGACCTAAGGGGAAACGCCACGAAGCCATTCTCCACGTTGCAACGATATCACAGGGCCCAGCGTAGGTGAATCCACTTCAACTACAATGTTATGTACACATGCAGGTATCATGCTGTTCGTGTGGGGGGCGGAGTGCGGCCTCGCTGGGGCTGTGCCAACACCACCGCAACAAAGAGTGAGCCGCAGATTCAGCCTTTTTGTGCCTTGCCCCATGGTCCTTATCAAACACGCGCTCGGGTTCTGCTGCAACCATCAGGGCGCAGTAGTCGCGCGGGTAGTCGTGCGGGTACCAACTGAACTTGTATATACAAATCGCTTGGGGCGCATACATACAGGCAGTGTGAAGAGTACCTCCCTAGGTACCTAAGACCATACTTTGTACCTAGTCCAGCCACATTAGGCCGGGGTAGGGCTGAACCAAGGCACAGACCAACAGTTTGTTGCAATTTGCTGTGCCGAAAGCAGCCTGAGAAACTGCCTGACCGTTCCTCCACACCCCCTAATAAGCATCCCTAGCCGCCCAATTCTTCTCCACAGCCAGAAAAAAATCACGAACCGCGATATGCCGATTCAGGCAACTACTACTAAGGTTTCTGTGGTGCCCGGCTCGATATGAGTCCGCACTGACCCGGTGATTTAGTAAAGGTGCTATGATCGGTCGCTTTGCCAGGGACCAGGCGTACCCAGGCCGGTGGTTTTTCCAACACTCGGCGCAAATGCCAATGTCCAAACTACTGATTTCAAGGCTCAACTGGTTCTGTATCAAATCGAGCAGAGGAATCATTCTACTTCGCAACCCGCAGTGCGCATGGTTTCGATCAATCTGGTATGACGAGCATTGTCGAAGGGATTCTAGCAGCCGATCAATGTCTCCCAAATAGTATGTCGGCTCGCTGTTGTCGTATATTGTGCCTTGCAATCGAAGGGTGCTCGTTTTGGTGAAGAAGCGCACCATCTCACCCAGCTGGTACGAATCACATTCGCGAGACGTGTCATAGCCGAGTTTGCACTGTCGCTCCCCTGATGTGTAGAGTTTGAGGAAATGAGATTGGATCGAATTGATGGTCTCTAAAATGTGTTCTCTGCGCTGTATCAACTCATCTATTACATGTTAGCCACTTGTATGGGGAGTAAGAAGCGTGTTGCGAATATCAAAGCACCCACCTTCCATGCCGTAGGGTAGGTCCCACCACAAGGCATTTGAATCGTCCGTTTCCACACCCGGTCGCCACTGGGCCGAATCCCGCATGATTAAATGTTTTGAGTATCTAGTAACCCACGGCGGGTGATCGAACAACACGCCGACGAGCAACTTCTGGCGCGCCCTCTCCTCAGGCATGTTGTTACCTGTCCTGCTCTTGGATTTCGCGTCTGTTGCCTGCAAATATCTCCTCCGTTGCACGAAAATTGCAAGCGACTCGACGGCATCGAAGCGATCTGCTACCACGGCGAGATTGGCTAAATTGGCTACGGGCGGGCTGGCTGTGGCGAGGGGTTGACCGTGTATGGCACTTAGGAAATCCGCCATCAAGTTTTGGATGTTGGAACCCTTGGATAGCCCTATCCTTCCCACGTTGACTATACGTATTCGCGGAAGGAGACCGACCGGTGTGGTGGCAACATCGGTATGCCCTGATATCTTTAAATGGTCAAGCGCTGCCAGCAAGCTTTGCCCTTCGCTGAATCGGTCGCTCAGCAGATTGTCAAAGTATCGCGAACTTGCTCGAAGGGTCCCTGATTTCACACGATAAGAAAATTGCTGGCTGCCTTCCTCCTGGCGAACATCGAGAACGAGGTCGCCCTCGGGGGAGATGACGATGACCCCAGCGGTGGCCATGTGAGCGTAGTAGGTGGGGAAATATTTGAACTGGGGACTGCTCTCATGGATAGGGCCAAGCCATGGTGGAACGGCAAGGCTGAAGTGCGAGTGGGAAGTAAAAAGGCACAAGGTAGGATGAGATATCCTGATGCACTGGCGAAAGTTACGAATCGAGCGGCCAGGCCTCCGTCATCTTCGTCGTCCAATGACGAGACTAGCCTGGCTTAGTCAGTTTTAGAGTACAAAGTCATATGATATGGGACATCACGTGAGGACGCGTTTTAGACAATAAATAATGTATCATAACATCCCTGCTTGACTTCAACTAAGTTTGTGCCCGCGATATAGGTATCTCAACGCAAGGGTACGAAGTTATAGTTATCAACATGAAAATGTATGTTCAGGTCTTCCACGATTACCGTAATTCGATGGAAGCGATACATCGATACCTTTTGCTTTCCCAATACGTTACATCGGCGATATTTATGACACCGGAGCACTCAAATGCTTCTATCTGTAACAATGACGTCTATTCTGTCGAACCGCCCGTCACAGCCATTGTACGTACAAACCTCTTTTTCAATCAGTCATCTCTCTGCTTTGCCTCTTCAATGGCATTACTCCACTTCCAAAGCTTGCAATACAACCCTTCAGTTAACCATATCAAGCAACTGCCTATCAAACAGCCGATCCACAACCCTTCCAATCCCAGTTGTGGCTTACCGAAACACAGAAGGAAAGCGGTGGGTATGGCAACCCCGTAGTAGACACCCAGATTAACAAAACCCCCAATCTTTTGTCTCCCAAGACCACGTAGGATTGCGTTGGCGAGCGCGGTGCCGGCGTCTGATAGTTGGAACAGTCCAAGAATGGGCATAACCGACGAAACAATCTCAATGACTTCCGGGTCCTCGGTGAAGGCCTTTGGAAGGACGTGTCTTGTGGATGTAAGAAAAATAGCATCGACCAGCCCGATAGCGAAAAATACTACGATATACGTTCGGGTTGCGATACGAGAAGCGCCCAAGGCACCAGCCCCGATCAGATTACCGAGGCGTGTGCTTACAGCCACCGATACACTAAAAGGGATATGATAAATTGCCACGGCTAGTGTCATAATGACACTTTGCGCAGCCAGATTTGCAGTAGAAATGTAGGATGAAGAGAATGTGAGAATGTCGAAAGCTAACCACTCAGCTTCCACCATCACAATACCTAAGAATCGCCACAAAGTCAGCTAGGTTTGGGTAAGACTAATCTTGATTGACAGGCAAAGTTCCACAACACCACACCCCTATGGTGTAGCCTGCTTACATCCGGGATGTACATACCAGGAAGTGAGAGCCGACACATAGGTCCCCAGTTCGACCACGCTGATCGAGTGAATCCACCCCAGCATTCCAAGCTTGAAGGAACAACGAGGCAGACGTAGCCTAAAAGCAGGAGGGGAAGCAGCGTATTCGAGACAACCGTAGAAAGTGCAGCCCCAGTAAGGTCCCAATCGAGAACAAAAACGAAGACGTAGTTCAAGAGGATATTGATCGGCGTAGAGACGACCAGGACCCACAAGCTTGCATTAAAAAGACCTTGTGCTTGTGTAAACCTCTTGCCTGCCTCAAAGACGGCGTAGCCGGGCGCTCCAGCAAGCAAGATTCTCAGGTATCGTCCCGCTAATACCGCCAATTCTTTCTCTGGAACAAGCGCCGACAGAATCCATCCGGAACACAACCATACTGCACCGATGGGGATCGTAACGAGTAGCATCAGGATTACCATTCTTTGTACGTGTAATCCCACCTGTTCTTTCTTTCCGGACCCATATGCCTGAGCACATAGAGTGTCTAGACTTGTAGCGAGGCCTTCGTAGATGGCGAAACCAGTAATGTTGGCCGTCATAGTCGCGAGTGAAACTGCACCCAGCTCATCTGTCCCGATGTGGCCGACAACGAAAATAGTAATGAGGCTAAACCCATATTGCAACAAGTAAGTAACCATCAATGGAACAGAGTATTCGAACAGTATTTTTGCTTCCTTCCCCGCGGTTGTGTCAATTGCGTCTTCATTTGCCTCGAGTTCATTGGGACCGGCGAGAGTCCCGTATCCCACACTTGTCCGTCTGCTCTTCCCAGCCATCTGACTGTCTTGTGCCGTCAGTAGCGGGCTTGCCGCCGAAAACCTTCGAGGACCCTCTGGAGCCTCCATTCTCAATGACTTCTTTATCAATCTAAAACAGTCGTAGAGAAATTTGTATGCGAGCAAGGTTATTGGCGAAGTGCATGTATCGACATTGTTGTTGCGCTGCGGCTGATGCAGCTGCCATGAAAAATCTGGGGCTTCGGAGGATCCTATACATGGTTGTGATTGGTGCCCCATGACGGCGTAAATCAGATTAGAACCACTATAGACTAGTGTAGCGTAGTTCACTTTCGGGCCGCGAATTTCTCGCGAATGATAACAAAGACGAGGAAGCGAAGGAAGATACCAGCTAGGCAAAAATATCGGAGTTGCATTGCGGCTCCAAGGCTCAATGGTTACGGTCCGACAGGTGAGTTCCTGATTACTTGCTTAAACCCGAGGCAATGGCAGGTTCGCCAGGCGTTGCTGCCGAGCTCGATACCTCTTGGTAATTTTTATTCACCGACTACAATTTAACTTGATCTACAAGAGGGCGACACGCTGGGGAGTTACATAGCAGGACGACCAACAGGTACGTTTTTCTGGGTACAAAATAGTATCAAGACACTACGTGGCGTGACGTTTTTGAGGCCTTCATTGCCCATTGAATCACCCCTGGTTGAGTTAAGCTGACTTTGTACCGGCGAAATTTAGTCCTACGAATTGAAGGTTCTTGAAGCGTTGTCCAGTACATCTAATTTGCGAATATCGTATGGTACCCTATCTACCGGATATGTATCATTCATCCCGGCGTGTCACCCCTCTGTACAATGCAAACGATTATCAAGGCGTTCAAGGTCAGTCCTCACTGCCACATTATGGCACAATATCCTCAAACTGGGCTCAAATCTCAATCTGTGGTTTCAATCTCGCCATCGCACAGGGCTACGATGTTTACATAAGCTCAAGCGCTGCAATCTGATATAATCTGTGTCCAAACGGCCAAGGAGGCACCGAGAGCATGCCAAATCAGGCACGCGAGAAGAAATCGCGCAGCGTGTCATCGAGCCATTTCACATCTTCTTTACTATCCCCAGGCCCACCAGCCCAATGACCCCAGATCGATGGAATCACTTTAAGCTCCCCAATGCCTGACCGCATAGCCTGAACCTCAATTTCAGAATCCTCTGGTGGGAAATAGAGGTCCGTCCGTGATGGCACAACAAGCGCTTTGGCTTTAATACCTGAAGATACAGTCAGAAACAACAAGCACTCTCACAACCGAAACTTTTGGATCGCGTTTCTGTATCCTGTCACCCGAAGCTTACCTTGCATAGCCTTTTGAAAATCCCCCTTGTACGGCTCTTGGGCCGAGCAATCGCCGGCTTGCCACGTGTCTGCCATAACTAGCATGTTCTCTGGATCTTTGGAACATGCCCACGCTTCCCAGAAATTTACCATAAAGTCATCAATATCCTTGAAACCCAACATTGACTCATAGAGCTTCTCGCGGTAAAAAGCCTGGCTGAAACCCCATCCAGAGTAAACTCTTCCCAGAGCTTTGAGTCCGATGGACTTCGTTTCGGCTGTGAATCCGACATAGTCCGACGAACTGGCCTGAGTGTCTGGTTTTGCAACACCACCCGAGCTAGTACCCTTTGCAGCATATAAAGCGGACTTGACACCCTCTAACATGGCTTGGTTATGCAAACTCGTCTTCGCGCTACCGCAGAACGGCACCACGAGATCCATGAAGTCTGGAAACTGAGTCGCCCATTGGTAGGTCTGTCCTGCACCCATGCTCCATCCCAGCACGGCCCTCGCATGCTTTACACCGAGATGTTGGGTGACAAGTTGGTGTTGAGCTCGCACATTGTCGTAGAATAAGACTTCCGGGAACGGTCTGAAGTCCGGCATGTTCGAAGGAGACGAGGACTGTCCGTTGCCAAAAAGAGCCGGGATAATAATATAGTAGTCCATTGGACTAAGAGTCTTATCGGTCCCAGTCAACCACAGATTATCCGATATTACTAAATAAGTTCCCAGTTAGTCATGGGCATAGCATGTGTGATAGCAATTCTCACATCCGGAATACCATGTCGGGTAGATAACAGCAGGCAGTGAGGGATCGCCCAAAGTCTTGTAGGCAATCACAGCATCTGGAATGGTTTTGCCTGACTGGAGTTTGAAATCCCCGAGCTTATATGTCTGGTAGTCGTCTGTCATCTTGAGGTTCTGTAATGTGGGAAGCTTCTTTTGGTTCAATTGTTCTGTGTATCGGGTACAATATGTGGCGTGTGGCAGTCAACTTATACAAATTCTGACATAGAGTCAGTGATTCCTCTTTCCTTAGATTTATCCCCTTGATTTGAAATCTGGCCAACTAGTGGTATGATGTCGTGGGGTTAGAAGTGTAAACAGAGGGCCGATTTCAACAATGGCCGAGAGATTCCCGACTAGATACCGAAGGATGGAAGTGGTGGTAAGATAGCACGATAGCAAGAAATCTTCCAACTGCTTGAAATTTGTGGTCGAGTAGATTCGAAAAAGGTTTCAAGTTACGTATATATGTTAGTTATATACCTTTATCGCGAAGTTCAGCATTCTCTTGGTTCTGATAGCCGGTTCTGTAGGCGGGGTAGATTCTCGACGGCGGGGCTAGCGTCGGCAAGAGCGCGGTGGTGTTTTGTAGCTGTGTTGCCCTAGGGATTCGATACGCATGTTTTGTGTTCATCATCAACACCCGACTTTGTTAGCTGCATGTGGAAAGTAACTGTATATAGCATAACTCTTCGTTTTTAGCTGATTTCTAGTATATCGATCATTTTACAAAGTTCACACATCTGCTTCAAATATATTATTTTTTAATAAAAATAAAATCGCCTTGAGATGCAGAAGAAACTACTCAGTAGTTGATATTGGATCAGAAATGCAATTATGATGTGATGGAGAGATATCAAACACATTTGCCCTGAGGATGTTCAAAGCTTGAAGTAAACTTGAGCGCTACGTTTTCCGGTATAGCTCTGTAGACGGCGCTATCGAAAGAAAACAAGAGATTACAAAATTACAAGATTATGTAGCTAGGGTTGAGAACAAGGCATTGCACCGTTCGCATCGGGTCTCCTATTTAAACTCCTCTGGTGGGGATATCATCCGGCCGTGACAGCGCATCATCTTTCACACCATGGATAACTCTGTGCTCAAAGCGGATGCCGAAAAAGAAGTGCAGCGTAACCCCCACCCCGATTTCAAGGGAGTCGAAGCTTCGAGGCCCTCTTTCGACAAGTCCAAAAAATTCCATTTTGTCAAGACACCCAAGCCGGAGTGGAAGCCCGGAGACGGTGCTAACAATCCGTCCAACTTGTCCAAAAAGCACCGCGAAATTGATCCTTATGCCGAAGGTCGCCCCGCAGTGCACAACTATAAGCTTTTGATCTCTGGTATCGCCCCCCGACCAATTGGTTTCGTGAGCACGATCAGTGAAGATGGAGAAAGCACCAATCTTGCTCCTTTCTCTTATTTCAACCTCATCAATCACGACCCTCCTCTTTTCGTACTGGGCTTCAGCGGAGGGTTAGATCGCGCAAAGGATACTCTTTCCAATCTTCTGGCCACCAAAGAGTGTACTTTGAATATAATCAATGAAGATTGTCAGTTTTTATCCAAAAGAGGCTTCATAATCACTACTTACAATCACCTCAAAGACATCGAAGCTGCGAACTATACATCTATCAATGCACCGGTACGACTTCGAACCGGTACCCACACAGAGTTCTCAAATTATGTGATCCATGAAAACATTTGGAGCATGATGTATGCTGACTATGCACCGCTGCATTTAGCTCGGAGTATCTGAATGGCCTCTAAGCGGGCTACATCCGGCGAAAAGTAAGGTCGTAAAGCCTGACCGTGTGCAAGAGGCCGTTTTCAGCATCGAGGCGCAGCTCGTGGAAACAAGAGAATGGGAAAGCAAGGCTACACCTGGAAAAAAGACAGGAGTCTTGGGTATCGTAGAAGGTGTTAGGTTCTGGGTAAGGGAAGACGCGATTGACGAGGATGCTGTGCTGATCGATCCTGCTGTAAGTCCCAGAGCACGTTTCATTCCATTTTGGCATTTGTTTTGAATACATCACTGATAAAACGCTAGGTTTTGAAACCGATTAGCAGGTTTGGGGGAATTACCTATGGGCGCGTTACAGAGGCCTTTGAGTTGACCCGACCCCAGTAGTACGTTGCCCTTGACATAATATCCGTTGAGATGACATGCGACAACTATACTGATTTTTGTGTGTCTTGCAGTGAAGAGGCCACCAAAGTCTCTGAAGTGGCCCAGTTGGTCAGAAGAAAGGCTAATGGCCAGCTTGAATAGGATATGCTATCTAAATTGTTGGGGCAACTTAAGGTGATTCTCCATGGACCGAAGGGTATGCTATACTGTAAATGGATCGAGAAGTATTTAGTTGGTTTTTGAATGCTGATAGCTCGATAACAATAACTAAAAATAAAACACATACAAGATCTACAAGTCGTCTAATCAAAGACGGCATCCATCGTTAGACAAAGTACAAATTTGCAATTACGAATGTAAGACATCCTCCACTCCCGCAAGATAAGTCAAATCAATCAGTAATAATATTCGGGCGTACTGGTTAAAATTTCTAAAGAGGCCTAGTTTTCTAAATGAAAAGTTAGAAGGATGGGAAAGTTGAACTTCTGCGGAAAACGGCGCTACTTTACATACGTACATATGTACTTGAGGGGAATTTCTGTGACGCTGTCTTGGATCCCAAGGAGGCAGACCTATTGGCTATGCCTAATGCGGTTAGACTCGAAGGTTGTTGCATCACTATTTTGAATATCTTAATATTCTTCTACCACAGGGCGGCAAAGATCCATGGTTTCCCACTATCGGCGCGTTTTCTAAAATCTTAAAGAAAACCTCGAGCCCTGAACCTCACATCATCTTGTCTGCGCTGGGAGAATTAGATCATTTTCAAAAACACCCTGCGTCAAGCCCCCACCATGGGCGTACTATTCTCGACACTCAACTTATTCTTACCTTTCACAAATCCACAAACTCCGCTCCTCCAAGACCTGATACATACGTCGATTCTATGCGGAACATTGTATTTTGCTCCACAAATTGCAGAACACTACAGACAGCACAACGCTACTCCACCAGCCACTGCTTGGGACGGCGATGAGTCGCAACAAGTAGAGAATGCAGCCGAGGGCGCGCCGGTACATCAAGGCCAAGAATTGGAGCCTGATGGGAATGACGGGATGGGGGAAGAGCTCGAGCAACAACCACCGGCAGGACAACGACAACCTCGCGCACCACCGCCTGCCCCGCACGTCCAAGATGAAGGGCAGGATTGGCCGAACGAAAATGACTTGGGCGCCGTAGAAGCAGATATCGGAGTAGGAATGGAAGCAGCAGGCCCAGCAAACGAGCGCCCCCGACCCACCCCCGCGAACCGCACAGTAGGAACAAAGAAAGCAAAATCACTTGCCAGAAAAGACCAGCGCCGAGCATATCACGAGTTCCATCGATCCCAAGCCGAGCAGCGTCGCCTGGCAGAGGAAGCGGGGCGTGAGGAGCGTGAAAGGATACTCATAGAGGAGAAGTCGAGGCGAGCAGGCGAGGAGAGGCGGATTGCGGAGAAAGTACGGGAGGAGCGTGATAGGAAGAAGGAGGAAGAGCGGCGTGAGGTTGAGGAAGAGAGGGGACGGAGAGAGAGGACTGTTTCGAGGGTAAGGGATGAGATGGAGAGGAAAGGAGTAGTGGATTTGGGTGCATTAGCGACGCAGGAAGGTAAAGATAGAGTCTGGATCGAGAGGCTAGTGAGGGCAAGTGGCATAATGGAAAAGATTGGAAAGGACAGAAAGGGGAGCAAAGTCTTCATTACCGGGGAATGCTGGCTGGTGAAGCTTGAGGCTGAGCTCGTGAAGAGCGCTTACGCGGATGCGGTTGAATATGGGAATGAGATGGGTGGGAAGATCAGTTTTGCACGTTTTGGTGAGATTTTGCAAAAGGTTGTTTTGGCACGGGCACATGATGTTGCGTAAGGACTGGATAACCTTGTCTCAATGAGCGCCTGCAGCTTTTGCTTTGCCTCGATAATCTACCTGACGAAATAATGAATCGCAACCTTTGATCAGACCCTCAACGTAACTGGCCTCACCCATGCTACCGGCGTACAAGTTGGTCGTGGTTTAACACACATATCACCAAACATCCAGTGTGTAGTATTGTATCGAATTGTCCATTTTTATCATGCAGCCATGAAAGTGTTTAATCGCCTAGAAGACCAGATACATGCCAGAGCCTTCCACATGGTCAGGCGAAAGGAACCAGACCAGCCATAAGAACTCCATCGTCCGGCTCGATCCCAATCCCACGTATATGCACCATAACTTCCCAAACCACGCACACTTTTACCGATTGCTCTTTGCGACACGCTCCAACTCGTCCTTCTTCTTGATGGCGTACGAGTTGCTGCTTCCCTTGGCGGCGTTGATAAGCTCTTCAGCCAAGCACTCGGCAATGCTCTTGATGTTGCGGAAAGAGGCCTCGCGGGCACCGATGGTGAGGAGAGCAATGGCCTGGTTTACACGACGGAGAGGAGACACATCGACGGCCTGGCGACGGACGGTACCGGCGGAACCAATGCGGGTCGAATCTTCGCGGGGGCCGCAGTTGACAATAGCATCAACAGCGACCTGGATGGGGTTCTGGTCGGTCATGATGTGGATCTGATATACCGGTCAGCACAGGATTCATGTGATTTCCATAGCAAATTTTCTCCTCAAAATCCCCAGGCCGAAATGGAATGTAGAATGCGGTGACGTACGATCTCGAAAGCGTGAGCGACAATGCGGACAGCCATGAGCTTCTTTCCGTTGTTGCGGCCGTTCATCATGAGCGAGTTGGTGAGGCGCTCAATGATGGGGCATTGGGCCTTCCTGAAGCGCTTGACGGCATATCGGCCGGCGGAGTGTGAGATGTAGACGGGGGAGCGGATCTGGATGTAGTCGCTGCGAAGTGTCTTGTTAGCCAAAATGGACATATTCATGCTCCACCTGCGATTCTCGATCTCGCTCCAATTTGCTCAGACGGGTGAAACTGGGTACAGGGAACGCATACGTGAGGGAAATGTCCCGGATCTCGACATCCTCATAGCTCCACTTGTTGAACAGCTTGACGCTGCCAGCCTCTTCAAGAACATCCTTGGGCAGGATGGAGAATCCGGTGGGGTTCTCGACCTCGACTTCGCCGTCAGACATGATTGCGACTGTACTGAGAGGCGACTGGTTTCGGTGGGTGGAGGGGAATGGGTATCGTGTCGGTCGGTGGTCGTGGGTCGCTCGAGGTTGAATGTTCGTGTGCGCGTTCGAAAATGTGCAGTGGTGCCGCTAGTCTCGCTTCAGGCTTGGCGTGCATGGGCCACCACCACCGCTCCTTCCCCAAGAAGTTGACCACATTTGAACGCCATCACGGGCTCGTTGGCACACCTTCTTTGACATTAGTATTAATAGGCCTTTGTCGTAACCGTTGATGAATATCTGTAAGCACGAACATGGCCAAATAGGAGCTAAGGACATATGATTCACATTATTAACTACACCCAACTCCGCCAGCGTCGACCCCATGGTATATAGCCAAACCAGAGAAATACACTGCAAACCAAAAACCAACCCTGTAACCCAAGCTCTCCGCTACTCCCGACCATGCTACAAAAACAAAAAAATGGATTTGATGGCAACCAACACATGGAAGCCATGCGGCGTATACAAAACCGTCATCCATCACTGCAAAAATAAAATCTACCGTTTCGCTTCCTGTCATCGATGTACCCTAGACACGGGTGCGCTGATATCGCGCCGCTCCTTTACCCCTTCCATCATCTGCTTGTGAGGTGTCGAATGGCCTGCCGCCATGCTTCTAGCCCTGCCACGTCGCTCGCGAATTGCTTCCAGGGCAGCTTCGCGGTCAAAAGGGACTTTGTTTAGCGAAAGCTCGCCCAGCACGGGTGCTTGAGAATCTGCTGGAGCATGGGCAACGGTCGAAGGTGTCATGGCCTGAGCAGCACGCTTCGCGGCGGGCGTGATGGGAGAGAAATGTAGTGGGATGGTGGTAGTAGTTGTGATGGTGCGAGTGAGGTACTGTCCAGGGGTCGCTGGATCACTAGGGTGTTGCACTGGGGTTCCGGGGGAGCCAGCTTCCTCATCATCACTGTCCATAACTGCGTCCTCGTGTATTTCAATATTCGAAGTCTTCGAGTCGATGACACTGCTGGGTTCCAAAGTAGCTGCGCGAGATGATGGTCGAGAAAGGGGTATAATAGTGCTGTGGGCATCTGGTGTCCATGGCGAAGAGTTGATCTCCGCGGCAAGTATTGCCGAAAGATTCTGGGCGGACGCCATCGCCAGGGTAGTTGTTCCTGTCTGGGGAGGGGCTTCAGCAGATGCAGCCGTGGGACGAAAAACGCCCGTTGTAGGAGAAAAATCTACTGCTGGTTCAGGGGATTTACTCTCTACATGCGTAGTCGCTATGTCAAGGGTGTGTTCGTCCGTAGGCGGGGTCAAAGGACGTTCGTGTCGGTGCGCGACGGGGTCCATAATGATTTCCACATCATCGCCGTGACTGCTCGATGGCGGAGTCAAGGTGGGTACTGAAGCTTTTATACGGTCCATTTCGGTAGCATAGGCACTGTCGTGCACATAATCCGAGCCCTGAAAATCGGCAATGCGGCAGGAGCAGCACCGGAACTGGCATTCCATCTTCATGTATTCGACCTGATCCTGAGCCCGCTCCCGTAGACGTTTCTCCATCGCCAGCTCTTGCTGCGCAAACTTCAGTTCCACTGCTGCCTTCTTGGGCGCTACGTTCTCTTTGTCCTCTTCGTTTCCCTCAGGCATGCGTTGTTTGCGCGGAGAGCGAACCGGTGATGTGAAACCGTCATGTTCTTCATCCGTAACGGCTGGCAGCGGGATTTGACCTTCGTTGGCGATTCGCAAAATCTCCTCCTCTCGAAGGCTGGTCTTGAGCGCATCTCGTTCGCCTTCGACGAGTCGAAGACGGTCTTTGAGTGTCTCCACCTCTTCCTCTAATTGGGCTCGCGTAGCCTCCACATCAACTTGGAGACCATATACCTGGTTCTTATATTTCTCCGCCTCGGCCATGTGGAATTTCAAGTCTGATTCGGTTCGCTTGATCGTTCGTTCGAGGCCTGACACCTTGCCTTGATAGTTGGGAAGCAATTTTTCCAATTTGTCTTTTCGGTCCCGAGCATCCTCAAAACTTTGTTTGTAGGTATGGCATTTCGCCTTATACGCGTCGACCGACCTGTTGAGTTTATCCTGTATGGTGTTAGCGTTGCAATATAGAGGTTAGGGAGCTGACGACGTACGATGTGACTCTCCATCTGGCCTCTCTTCTCCTCTACACGCTTCATTGCGCCTTCCCATTTAGAGATGGCATCCCGCTGCTCTTTGCGAGCGGCATCCCATACATCCTTGGGTATGCAATTCTTGTGGTTTTGCACCATCTGATCCAACAGGGCTTCTAACTCTTCAATGCGAATTTGGCGGCGACTCATGCCCAGCGCATAATCTTTCTCCATTTGGCGGATTTCGGCTGCGTGTCGAGTCTTTTCTTTCTGGAGAGCTTGGGTGTACTTTGCCTGAGCTTCCTTGAAATCCTTAACCTCGAGGTTCTCAAACATGGCCGCAAGGCCATGTACAGATACGTCCGAATCATTGCGGCGGTGCCTGCGAAGAGGTGAGGTACGAAGGTCTGGCAATGATGGCGATTGCGGGTTTGAGCCGCCGAATGGCGATTTGACGCCCGTAGCACGTTCTGGACTCGCAGCAAAGACTGGCCTTCCCGAAGACATTGGGAATTTGGTGGGCGACGAGGGCGGCTCCATGCCGCTCGGGCTTTCCTTGAGTTTCGCCAACTTGGCGGTGTTGAAGGGGGTTGGCTTGGGGTGATGATCTGTTTTGACTTTATGATGCGGTGCACTTGTGTAGTGGTGCAACGGTTGAAAGGGAAAGCGATGAATGTGTGAGTGTATGTGTGTACCATGTCATATGTGTGTACAGGCCTAACAAGTAAACAAAGCTAACTTAATAAGCGAGGTCTTCCCTGCTCTGGCAACGGGCCCCTGCCGTTTTGCTTGGCGTCGTCAGACTCCAAGTAACTACCTACCCAAAACAAATACCTTCATGTCCACAGAGGACATGGACATGAACACGCGCGGCTTGGACCAATTCCATCTCAAAATTTTCGCTTTCTACGCGAGGGGGCTATGCTACTCTTGAAGTTTTTACAGCAGTGCTTTGTCGTGAACTGAGACCTGCTTCTTGACGCAGTAATCGATTTGCCCAAAGGCTGAAAATAATCATCCCAAGAATTCCCGCGAACGATTACGGTTCCTCTCTTCGCTGTATGCTTCTAGCCTTGCACCACAAAGCACGACCTGCATTTTGCTTGGGTCTTCATTTACAAACTCAACCCTCAATCGCCAATGCGCCTTCGTCACTACTAATTCTTCTTCCTGCTCATCCCCGTCATTTCCCTGCGCATATGAATTCCGTGGTCCTCCCCAGATCCATCTTCTGCTATCTCCACTAGCAACCGTTCCAGTATGTTGCAGTCCAATACACCCCGACGTTTGGTCTATTGCGAGCTCGGCTTGAAGGTTGTCAATTTCGATATAGCAGTCTGAGTCGATACGGATGCGGACGCGACGCTCACTGAGGCCAGAATTGGCTGGGGACACAGGTTGGGCGGCAACACCACCCCCGGATTGCAGCATCATCAGCCCAAGCGGCTGATTTGCTGGGAGACCCATCTTCGATGCAATGACAGAGAAGAGAGAAGTTATGCGCGCAAGTGTGCTTCCGCGGAATGTTGCTCTGGCATGATACGCCAAGGGTCCTGTGCTGGTAGATACATTTGGTGCGATTTTAGGTAGGTGAAGCGTGGTGGACTCGGTGGCAGATATTTCCAAAACCAAGACATTAGTACTGGAATGATCATCCGTGTACGGCCGAGCATAAGATACAGTCCCTGATCTTAGTTGCGGTCCCCCAAGTGAAGGCTGCGGACTAACATGATCTTCAGAGGTCCCCGAATTAGATGGAGCGCGCGATCCATCACCCGAACTTGACCTGCTTGTTGAGTCTGGAATGAACGAAACTCCGGATTGTCTTACATCATCCAAACGAATAAGTATCTCAGATTGTGACCTTTTTAAATTGTATGAGATGTGACATGGAATGAGTTTCTGCTCTAGCCCTTTTAGATGAAAGTACCGCGCATCCCGAAGCAGCTGCGCTCGGTGGGTATCGTTTCGAATTTCAACGGTATATCCCTGTGACATCTCCACCAGTTCTTGGAAGATGGCACCGCTTCTACTGGGTACTGACGGTGGAAGTATCGATGGTGGTCGAAGCAGGGCATTGCGATCTAGGCCTGGAAACACTTCCGAGGGCGTTGAGAAGAATTGAGCGAAGCCAAGGGTGAAATAGTTGGGGCTGTCTCCCGGTGAAGAAAACAGATCTCGTGGAATCTGGAAAGGCACCCCTCCAATACGGATGAATATGTCTGTGCTGAAAAGTTGTTTGGTGAGGCGTGGTACTGAGCAGATCAGCATTGAATGGATTGGGTCAGAGAACCAAACTCACGGGAATAGAACTGTGCATCTGCGAATAGACGGACAAAATGCTCACCGTCCCTAGGAGTGATATAGTATCCTTGTAGATGCGAGACAATATCGCGAAAAGTGTTGGGATCCCGGTCAATATATAGCGTTTTCACGTCACCAGCGCGACCTTGATTGCTGTGTATTTGTTCTCTGAAAAAATGGGAGAAATACGAGGGAGCTCTTTCATAGTTAGCTATGGATCATGATACCACATGCGCTGCATTGAATGAGGAAGATTTACCGTCTGATGATAGCGATGCACCAGAAAGTCTGAATAACTCAGAACCAATCTGTATGGGAAAGACCTTGCCCGCGGGAAGCGCATCATAGCCTCCTGGGGATTCGAGCACCCTTCGAGGCCTGGAAACATCTATGACACGACCCTGGGGCCCGGTCCCTTTCCCAGTTTCTTTCCGTCTTGGAAGCTCATTATTTGTATGCTCCACCTGTGCCGGGCGATCGTTCTGGTCTGGAGGGAAGGCCGACTTGGTTGTGGCCTCGGAGGCGGTCGCGGTCGCAGTCGCGACTATGGGCGAAGTAGCAGACGCCGATGACGAAGAGCGCGACTTATTTGGGCGTTTCGCAGGATGCGGATCGGATGGCACGGGAAGACTGCCTGCGTGAGATACGGCAGAATTAGGCTCGGACTCGGCTTTCCTTTTGGTGCCCATGCTTGTCTGGGGATCAACTGTCGCTGTCGGAACGTTGGAGTACTGCTGGGGGGAGTGGAATGACGGGGTCTCGGGAAGATTTACTGGCAGAGGGAGGCTAAAGTCGTTGTCGGCGGCGGTGCTCTGAGCCTGAAGCTCTTGCACAAGCTCGCCCTGAGGCTCGTAGTGGTTGGAGAAGTCGGAGTAGCCGTTGGGGTTGGCCCAATCCCAGGTCAATGGCGCGCCAGAGTGAAGCTCGAAGCCTGTGAACTGGTCGGGTTCGGCTTGGTGCGGAGCGCTGAAATCGTGATAGGTCATGAATGGTTTGTAGTGTTGATGGTGCTCGTGGTGGATGGCGTCGGGTGCGGAGTGGTCTGGGGCTGGGGCTGCTGGGGCATAGTTGTTGCGCAGGTGCGGGCCGGTACTTGTAGAAGTACTTGTACTTGCATGTACATGGACGAGATGAGCTTCGCCGGCTGCAGCAAAGTGGGCGAGCGACGAGTCAGTGCGTGTGCTTTGAACAGGAGCCGCAACGTCCACCTTCTGTGGTAACGTTACGGGTTGGCCCGGCGGAGCAGGCATGCTACCAGCTACCGTGCAGAGCACTGTTGACCGTTGTTGAAGCTACCTGCCGCTAGTTGGGTTGGTGAGCCTCGTGCCACCGTCACAGTGCGCATTCATTCGCAAAAACGCCCGCGCGACAGCAACCCTCTCTCTCCCAGCGATCCGCCGTGTCGAGACCAAAGGCAATGAATCAAAGGCCAGGGGGGAAGAAACAGAGGCGGGTGTCTATGTAATGGTGCGTGGCCCTTGGTAAGCTTGTTCGGGGCGAAAGTGTAAGACAACCACACGCAAGTAGGTGCATATACCAATCTAAAGTATATGTAACGTTACCTTGTATGTAAGTTAGTTAATCGATGGATGGGATGGATGAGTGTCTGTGTCGATCAAGGTAATGCCATGACTTTTGCAGTCCTTTATACCGGCCATGTATGTGTAGATTTGGCATATGTGTGATTGTGTAATTATCTTTACGGACCAGACCCATGCAGGAATCATCCACTCGTACCAAAATTCAGTGCTGTGAGACTATGTATTTCGCATCTTCGTTGCCACTTCTCGCATCAGCTCGGACGAAGCGCGCGCGTTCGGGCGACCCGACTGCCTTTTATGTTACTTAGCTGCGTCTTTGCTGACGTGAGGTCTACATGTATGCCCTCACCTCGCCTCCGCGCCTCGCTCCTTCAACAAGTCCGAGATGACCCATTTCTTGTCTGGCTTCCATGTATGACACTGCTCATCGATTGATCTTCTATTCGAAATTAAACACTACCTATGTACAGACCAATAGCATCGATACACACATCCACCTGCTACACGCCGTGAACGCGACCGCTAACGGCCAGATTCCGAGAAGGGAACGAATTCATCGCCACTTGCTTCAGCAACCCTTGCGCCAGCCTTCTTGTACGATTCCAGGCCCTGAATATGCCTCACATACTTGTAAAGTCTTGGGTGGGTCTTCTCAGTCAATCTTTTGCCTTGAATCGCTCCTTCCAGCACGAAAATCATCATCACGTCTGCTCCAGTCACAGTAGCCCCGCAAAGAAACTCCCCAGCAGGTGGCTTTCCTAATGTCTCTTCCAAGTACTTGAGTTGCATCTCAATCTCTGGATTGGTGTATTTCTCGTCAACCGTATCGGCAATTCTCTTTGCAATAGGCTTGATGAAGAATGGCACTGGTGCTGTGCGTATGCTCCCCGTTATTAACGATACAAGTAGGTTGGGCATCAAGCTACTCTCGGCGTAGTGCATAAAATACTATTCTTCGTCGTTAGTTGAACGTACGAATCTTCGCAGACGATTTGGATTAAAAAGCGGGATGCCCGAGGCTTTGCGGTGAACAGCAGTAAAAGTATACAGCCTGAATATGTGTACGAATGTAAACTTACGCGGTATTGAATCCAGGCTTCGGTCTCTGCTCCAACATTGCCCTCCTTGCTCTCGGGGTAGCGTTGCGGGATATGTTCGCGGCCAAAGTGTTCATACAAGTATTCCACGATTGCGCCGCTTTCCGCCAGCACCAACGGCTGCCCAAGCCCGGGCGCCTCGATGCTAACGACTGGCGATTTCCCGAGCGGGTGAACCTTTTTCAGCTCCGGTGGCGCACGGAAATTCTGGTCGCGTTTGTAGGTCTTGATTTCGTAGTTCAATTTGAGCTCTTCCAGTAGCCAGATGATCCGCTGGCCACGTGAATTGTTCAGCCTATGTGCACTCGGGTTAGGACCGTTTGCAGTATCATTAGTCAAGATGTGGCTCACCAGTGGACTGTGATCTTTACATCTTGTTGATCAGCCATGACTTTGGGACAATCAGGAATAATTGTGAAGCTTTAAGAACTGAATGATAAGTACATGCAGCAGACGCGTTTTTAAAAGGTGCGGAGGTTGGATGCCCGAGCCTCGGCGATTCAATTCATTTTAGTAACCCTTTTAGGAAAGTTCTCTAAAAAAGTTGAATGAACCAGGGTTTATGGAAAGATTTCTGAAAATGTCCACCTAATTCGTACGAGTTGGCCTTGAACAGGTGGGGCTAGCCTTGAAAAAGTGAAATATTTCTCAAGGCCGGTTGAAATGCATTCTGGTTCATCAAGGTACATACATCGTGTATTGCGTCATGTGTATAAATTTCCGGACATAGTAAAATGAGCGCGGATGCTTGCATGCTTGTTTTGTAGTTTGTACTCATCAATTCGCTGCTAGTGCAAAGTACTAGTTATCGGCGAGTGCAACTTAGCATTGTCGCAATACCCTATACTGTACATTGTTGAAGACCAAACATCAATATATGAGGCACTTTTGGGGTGACCCTAGAGGATTTGATAAGCCCATCCGCTCGCTCCGACGTTCGAGACCTGCGCGCGCTATTGTTCTATGGGGACTTGAGCCATTGGCATGAAAGAACACTGAATTAGAGGAAAACCAAGGCCTGCCGGTTAAAATAACAGTGGTACGATTAACCATCATTCAAAATATGGCTTCAATATATCCGTTACCTACCTTTGTATGTGCATGATAGAGAACAGAGACAGGCACAGGCGTTGTGCTGGAGACTCGCCAAGACAATGCTTAGTCAGGTCGCCTGCGACCTCATCGCAGCTCGGCGCCGTCGCTCTCAATGATCAAAGCCACACAATCCCACAGCCTTCTACTCGCAACTATCACCACCCAGTCTTCACCATGGCAGGCGGCCACCATAATCCCCCAAGTATGTGTCCCAGTCACGCAACACTTCATTGGTGCTCAGTGCTAACTATCGATCCCCAGCGATCCATATGGATCCCGCACTCCTGAAATGGAACAGTATGCCCCTCCCACCCCGTTCTTCCCGCCCATCATCCGTTGAGTAGATACTCAGAGTTCTCGGAACACCAATTGAAAGGGGGCTTGTCGTGGCTGACTTGAGTTAGACATGGTGATCAACCGACACAAGTACTTCCGTTGGACACCACGAACAGCATGGATCACGTTTGCATATGTTGTCGTTGTGCCGAGTCTACTTGGTACTGCCGGATACATGACAGATGTAAGTTTTACTAGCGGTTGGCTATATCGGTCACAAAAACAAACGTATTGATTGTCACTAAGGGCAAGTGGGACATGCGCGGGAAGAGGAGGGGCGATATGATTTCCGAGTTCTAAGGCTGCAATGGGACGGAGACGAAGGAAACACAGTAACACCAGCTGTCCCGTGGACAGAGAGCAGAGTTGTGTATACCTATGAATCCAGCACACTTCAGACAAGCGATTTCGAGAAGAAGATCAGACATGGAAATCTACTGATGATGTGCCCTTTTATACCAGAGATTTTACTACCAGCGTTCTATTTGAATTGAAAATGGTTTTCAATCCATCCTCTGACACAATGATCACAATATAACATAAGCGCCAAGTATAGATGATAGAAAATGGAGTAATCAGCCAATTTGCTCCAAAATAATCACGTCTCTTTCGAGTAAGTGAAAGATGAAGATATTAATTTTCGAGTATATGCATACATGGCTACTTCCAAGCAGTAACTTCTAGAGTTATCCAAGTTGTACACTGTCGAGAAAGGCGCGCAGAGTAAGGTTCTTATGTACGTATAATCGGGTGTAACCACACCTTGCCTCCGGGTTTTTCTGCCTTGTGGAAGCACTTGCATTCACCTCCATGTATTCAGTTCCATTCGAAGGCTATGGACATTTTTCATACTTAAAGTACTTAATGCATCCCTACTTAGGTACCTAGGTACTTAATGTACCTAGACAGTTACATATGTAGGTAAACAGACTTAAAGATGGTGAAAGTTGCACCGAAAAACAAGATAACGTTACCTAATGCCAGACAACCTCTACATACTATGTTTCTCTCACTGCTTAGATGCACTTAATATTTCCCACTATCTTTTCTTAATTCTTGAAATATCTGATAATAAGTAAGAGCCTCCAAAGGTACAGCATTATACGCAGTGAAGGCTGCGCAAGTGGTACTATTCCAAAATAGGGATAGCCATGTTCCTTGTTCAACCACAGCGGAACCTTCCTCCATTCATGTACACAGCTTTCACCATAATATACATATCTATGTATATATTTCTCTGCCCTTCTTCGAAACTCATTATTTTTTCAACCCCCGCACGTCTTATACTGTATATTACAACAGCACAAGGATTAATCTCGGGCGCTCATCACTGAATCCTCCTACGATCTGCCAGCACACCATTACTCAAGTATACCAATATTTGGCTCAAATTCCTTGCTCTATCACCATGGACTTTTACAGCTCCAAAGGCAAACTACCAGCAACGGGCCAGAAATTAGGAACGATACCCCGTATCGTTGCATTCTACGATCCCGAAATTGATGGAACCGACATTCGCGGTCGGTCACATCAAGAGATCCTGCAATGGTCCGACGACAAGCTCGAGCACTGTCACGATTTTATACAATGGCTATTCCCCCTTCCAGAAGGCTCCGTGTTCAACTTCAGCGCTCCAGTCATTAACAAAGAGGTGCTGGAGGCTTTCCGCCGCAACTCAGCAATGCAGAAGCGGCTTCGAGCGAGTTTCATGCGTATGCTGCAGTTCTATGGCTTCACAGTCTCTATCGCGCCCGAGTCAGATGGGAAAGCTGGAAAAGCTGGCGAAGTAGACGAGTCCAAGAACTCAAACCAGGCCGGGGCTCCGTCTCACGAGAATGTGGAAGCACCTGCCAAACCAGCGCCCGCTATAAATGCTTCTCTCTTATCCGATCTGACGCCCTTATCACTGGGGTCCCTCCTCCCTAGAGATTACCGCATCATTCGTGGCAAAAATTGGAAGCAAGCGCACCGAAATTGGGCTCGAATCATGAACCATAACCATCTCCGGATTACTCGCATACTGCGCTCCTTGCGTGTGCTCGGTCTACAAGATGAATGTAACGCCTTCTACATTGCTCTCAAGGAAACCTTTGATGACCCTAAAATCCAAATCGGGCCAAAGTCCTTGATGTTCTGGACTCGCGCTGTTGAGCAACCTCTCTGCATAGCCCCAGATGGCGAAAAAGTCAATTGGCTGAAAGAGTGGGAAGAGAACAAAGGTATCACATCAACAGAGGCGAACAAGGCGAACGAGGAAGTCTAGCAAGGCATTATTATACCATCATGCCCTCGAGGTACATCTCATGTGGGGAATACCACTGTCACAATCATCCATGACACAAAGCTGATGATTATGTGGTATCCCACCGAGACAAGACCAAATTTGGTAGTATGATTTCAAAAAATGAAGAGGTTTCAACTTCTTATTCTAGTCCAGCGTTGCATTGTGTCACAGTAAACAGTAAATATATGTGTAAGTCATCGTCTAATCCGTGAATGAATATCATTACGAATAGTCCCATTCAGCTTGATCGAACGTTGGGCAGACATGAGAAGTATTTACCATCAAGTACCCGGATTGCCTCTTTCTCATACGCTCACAGTTATCAGTGAACGACTGAACACTGCACATGTAAATTCGAACCACCATAGATGTACATGCAACGTGTATCCATTAGCCCTGATCTGCAGGTTGGTAAACATGTAATTTATAACGGTCTTTTCCCAGCGATCCTGACTTTACTAGCGCGCAGTATCTTCAATGGAAATGGGGTTTGGCTGGTACATGTATCATCGACACGCCCTTTTCATTAAGAAACAGGTATGCATATACGGCCATTGCCGGATACATGTATACATATCCTAGTTAGTCAAGTTTGTTGCGTCATCTGCAATACGGTTGCTGGACACAAATAAACAAAATCATTGTGATGTAATCCTACATCCACAACACGACAATTTGATGTACATAAGAGCCTGGTCTACTTGGGGAACGTGCAGACAACTTCCACATGACAATACAACTCACTGGTCATTATTTTTATAAGTTTTGTTGCACCGATTGATCAATAGTATGTGGACTGAGAGTTAGGACATAATTCTCATATTATAGTGCCTCGTCTATTGTGCAGCTGACTCACTAGCTAATCGTACTGTTACATGGAGAACCCACCTCTAACCGGCGGAACAAGTACCAAAATCTATTCACTTTGGCTGCTAACAAACGCAAACACATTAAGAGGGAAAAAAGAAATATATGCAAAAAGGTGTGCAAAGACAAGCCCGTACTTTTGGTAGTATCAGAAGCTTACCCCGCTAAGCGTTCTGGCTGTCTTGGTATCGTGTGTTGGCCCCCTCCCGTCGTCACCCTACACTCTTGGTCGTCGAACTGACTTATTTTGAGATCTCCACTCCACCGGTGGCACCGAGGGCCTTCTTGATGTCACCTGATGACGAATTAGCATTTGATTCACGGGTCATGTTGGAGCGTCCTTACCGTAGATGGCGAACTGTCCAGCTGTGATACCACCAACCATCAGAAGACGAGCGCCGATACCACCGAAGCTGCCACGGAGGCCGAGCTCTTTGGCGATCTTGATCAGACGGGACACAGTGCCCTCGCCGGGGAGACCCTGGGTCTTGTTGATCTTGGAAAGCATGGTGTCGGCAGGTTGAGAGATGATAGCGGCAGCAAAACCAGCGATAAGACCGGAGCCCAGGTTGACGGTCGTCTGCATACCAGAGGAAGCGGTGGACTTGTCGACGAAAGAGCGGTAAACTTGCTCGCTGACCTTCTCGTAGACGACGAACTTGGCCATGGTGTAAGGGACCCTAGATGAATGTCAGCGGTAGGCCCATGCCACATTTAGGGCGCACGACGTACTGCTTGAACAGAATGGGACCGAAGCCAGAGTAGAAGGCACCGACACCTTCCTGCTTCAAGATCTTAGAGAAACCGCCGACCAAACCGTTGGCGAAGGTAGGCTGCGACACCAATCGAATACGGGTGGCCTCGAGGGGGCAGAGGGCAATGTCAGCGATGAACTCGGCGCAGGCAGCAGAGGCGAGGTAGACAGCGGTGCGGTTCTTGACGGCATTTTCGTAGCCGATCAAGTCGATGCTCTTTTGTTTGAAGAACTCGTAACCACCGAACTTGAAGGCACCCTGAAGGAAGTAACCGGCGAAGGTAGGACCGACACCGGTCCAAAGAGCGCCAGCACCCTCGTTGGCGATTACCTGACGGAAACCACCGATGAAACCCTTGTTGTAAGTGGCCGGGTCAAGCTGGATCCTCGTCTTGACGCTGTGGATGATTAGCATGCAGGCCTATCGCAGCGACAGCCATTGGTGGCGGTGCCGGCGTCGCATCGGGGGAACAACATACACATCGACGGGAGTGAAGCCGCCGTGGGTGACAGCACAGCAGACGGCACCGGCAAAGGCAAATCTTGAGTAGAGGTCGAGGCCGGATGGTTTTGTTGGGTCGGCAGCGAGGGCCTTGTTCTTGAGGGCGTCGAGCTTGACAGAGCCCGTGGAGGAGGGGGGGGCGCTGGCAGACATGGTCGCTGTGTGTATGTGAGATGGACGGGGGTTAAGCGGAGGTGGAAGAGAGGAGAGAAGATGGGGTGCGGTGTCTTGTGCCTGGTGGTGATGATCAAGTAGGTAGAAGAGGTTGGCGCGGGAGTAAAGGAAAAGTTGCTTCCTCTCCGCCGCCGCTAACTTTTCCCGTCTTCACCCGAATCCCGCCCTGACCACTCACAGCAGCGAGCGCTCGCACGTATTCTGCCTAGGTAATCTCGCCTATGCACTGTACTGTACTGTACTGTACCCAGGTGTTTAATACATTCCATCAACCTCACCCCCATTCCCTTCAGGACAACATGGTCGTGGGTCTGTCTATATAACTCATAGCTACATACATGCTCCTTCGCTGCACACGCGCCAACGGGTACAAACCGCAGATGCAGTGCTACCTACTCTGTTCGTCTCGCGTGATTGTCGCAGGCCAGCAGCAACCGGTACCTCTCCGTGGCTTCTCCCAAAACCACCCCTAACTGCATCTCAATCTGCCTCATACGCTTCAGCACGTTCCCCGATATGCCTCGGATCGTATTGGTATCTTCGACGACCTTCATCATCATGGATGCTGTGCCGGGCTTCTCCATTCTATCCTCTCTGATGTGAGCCCTCTCTGCGGCATCGGCTACGTCCAGCGCCGCAAATCTCTTCGTCCGATGTATGCAATCCCGAATCAAACCAAGCATCCTGTCCATGTCCTCGGCACTGCGCCTGCACTTACCTTCCGCGCTCCACAACTCTTCGTCGTGAATCGTTCTGGATCCTTGCTCAAGCGCGAACAAAATCGACGGGCCAGAGTGCACAACTGCTGCGGCCTCCATCTGCGCCGTTTGCATCATCGCAAGCTCCAGCAGAGCAAGCAAGTTCTTATTGTAAAGATTCCCGCGGGCAGATTTGACACGATCAATGATTTGACTTGCGCGCTGAGCTTTGGATTGGCGCTCAACCTCGCGCTCTCTCTCCTTCAAGAGGTAGACCTTGTCCCAGTCCTCTTTATCCTTCGCCGACTTCTGCTGCATGCGAGACTCGGCCTTTTGACCCCGGAACGATCTTTCGAAGAGCATTCTGACTATGCTTTCTTTGAATAATGTCTCAAAAATAGCGTGTTTTATATCGTCGTCAATGTCCGGGCGGGCAATGCGCATGTTCGCTACCATGAGGACCATGAGATCCGATATGTTCTGATTTTCAAACCGGGTGATTTCTGGCCGAAACGCACATAGCGCTTCCCGTAATTGTGGAAATGGCTGGTTCAGCAGTCGAAGCGTGTTGTGTTCTGCGGCCTTGTCTATCAACGCGTTTCGGGCTTTGAGGGCGGTTGCAAGATCTTGTCGTTCTTTGCTCAAGTCATGGATAGGCGCGACCTTCCTGTTCCAATCCAAAAGAACCCGGAGAAGATCGTCGTAAGTCTCCTCGTTATACAAAAGCTGACCCGTGCACAAGTCGCTCCGCTTTGTGAGCCGTAGCGGTGCAATCAAGTCTTCGTACTTTGCATCGCGAGGCCCACGTCCCTCGGCTATCCGCTTCAATATGCTGGTATCAAGTGTACTATCATCGTTCTGGCGTAAAACATGGCAAGATGGTGGTTTGTCGTATTCCGGGCTCCAGTCGGTTGTAGAGCGTTCTTGTTCGTACAGCGTTTGTAGAGAGCGTATGGCTTGTCGCAGGGATCCATCCGTGGCATGTGAAAGGGATGTTTGCGCATGGTTGACCAGTGCGGGATGTTCATCTCCAAGACACTCTCTATAGGGATCATGGTCAGCATCGCGCAGGTGTGCCAGGATGAGGACCCGAGTGATGGGCTGGGAATTTAGGCATTTCGCGAACTGGTGGTTATCATTCATGGATCTATTTGCGGTATGTCGATGGGCGCGGTCGTATTGCGGTTGCAAAGATAACGGGTCGAGGGGATATTGCAGTTGGTATCTGACATGTACAATGTAGGTATGGCATGTTGAAATGTCGGGGGTTAGTTGGTAGAAAGAAATGTTTCATGATGCGTGACGCTGTTGTCCATGTCAATAGAGCATTTTTTCTAGTATAGTACTTAGGCAGCTGTGTCACTGATGGGCAGGGAATGAATGGTGCTGGCCACAGGCAGCACCAATTGAATGAGTTGGTGGATTGAAGCAAAGGGACGATAAGAGGTCGACACGCTAATGGTGGTTGAAGCTGGGTTGTGCATAGAAGCGTCAGAAGTACATACATATGTATGTATGTATGTATGTATCTGATGTATGTCAAGTACCTACCTAGGTAGGTAGTTGGGTGTATGCAAACAGGTACGTACAGTACGTTGCAGTAAATACGCGGGCGAGTGGGGTGGGGTATATGTGGGGTATGTGGCCATTGACGAATCGGGGCATTGGATCCTCCGCAGTGCCACCCTTCTCCCTTCTGCCTCTGCCTCCAGCCGCTCGCTGCCCTTCTTTTTCTTAGTTAACACACGCAGATACTCGTATCGACATGCAACCGTGCTTGTTTTTGCTTGCATCTGTCTGGCTGGGTTAATGTCCATGTCGACCCACTTGCTCGTGCGCGTGTACATGGTAGTGCTACAAGACAAGACCACGCTTCTAGTGGGCTAATTAACCTAATATAAACTCCGCTCGCTCCACAGTTGCCCGCCTGCTCTTTTTCCTCTGCTTCTTGCACTTCATCAACTACAAGTACCTACTTGCACACAACCAACCCTCCTGGTTTCCACAACCCCCGCTGGCCTGCACCCCTCTCATGTCTTTGGTTCAGCATGTGGGCAATCTTGAGGGAACAGACCGAGAGGAAGCCCTAGTCAATCTTTTCCTCCCACCTTTGCATCGCCAAGCTTCCATCGACCGCGTCTCCGAGCTCGAGAGTGGCAGCTGCGCAGGCAACAGTACTCGATCCCTCCGGAGGGCCGTAAGCTACGATGTTTTGAGACCCGTACAAGATACCCTCGACGAAGATGGCGGTGTCACTCCCTATCATGTGTCCACCATCCGCCGTATCTGTAAGTACATTTTCACCCCATCCCTTCATCATATATATTCACGCATTTCACCGTCCAATACACCCACTAATCCCATTTTCCAGCCCAGGTCATCACTACAGTACTCGCTTGCTGGTTCGCAAGCGGCATCATCTTTGGTTTCGCAGCCCTGAAACCCATTCTTGTCAACGAGGGTGTCTTCAGGGACCTTTGTACTTCGCAAGAGCTCAATGAGAACGTCCCAGTTTGCTTGGAGCAGGATTTGCGCCTCAACTTTTTCTTTTCTCTCGCCTCCACCACCGCAAATGTTTCTGCTCTTCCCATTGGAGCCCTGCTGGATCGGAAAGGACCTAAAATCTGTATGCTAATCGGTTGCTTGTGCCTGACTCTTGGGTGTGTTCTGATGAGCCTTGCTTTCCAAATCGCTACCTTTGATGGGTACACTGTTGGGAATTTTTTTCTGGCTCTCGGGGGAACTTTTGTTTTCTTGCCCTCCTTTCAAATCGCGAACGCCTTTCCAAAATATGCAGGCATGATAGTAGCATTGGTCACGGGCGCATTCGATGCCTCGGCAGCGGTATTTCTGTTCTATCGACTTGCGTACGAGGCCAGCAACGGCGCCTTCAAGCCCCAACATTTCTTTCTAGCTTACCTTGTCGTGCCGTGTATTATCTGCCTTGCACAATTTACCTATCTTCCTACACAAAGCTACAAGACACAGGGGCAGCTGGAGATGAAGATTGAAAGAGCCGCAGATGATACACGAGATGTGCATAGCTCCGATGACGAACTCTCAGGTGATGAGATGTGGCGCCGCCGAAAAGTTCGCAGCACACGTCGACGGAAGCGGATGAACAAGCTGGACAAGTTGGTAGGAGACGAAGCGTCGAGGAAGAGGCGTGATGAACAAGAGGAGCAACGCCACGAAGCCTCGGGAGTTTGGGGTGCACTTCACAACAAAACGCCAATTGAGCAGATGGTGACTCCCTGGTTCTATCTCTTAACCCTTCTCACTGTTCTTCAGATGGTCCGCATGAACTACTTTATTGCAACTTTGAAGGAGCAGTACACATACATGCTCGGCTCTGTCACCCTCGCCACACGTGTCAACGAATTCTTCGACTGGGCTCTTCCCATTGCGGGCGTCGCCAGCACTCCCTTCCTGGGACTTTTGCTCGACAACGTAAGCACACCTGGTGTTCTTCTTATTCTTGTCCTGTTCATCATCACAATCGGCGTCGTGGGCTCCATTCCCGCTCTCTGGGCTGCCTACGTGAACGTAATTCTCTTCGTTTTCCTTCGCCCACTCTACTACTCCGCCATGTCCGACTACGCAACCAAAGTTTTCGGGTTTGCAACCTTTGGTCGAGTTTATGGTACCATCATCTGCTTTTCCGGTCTGGTAAATCTTTCGCAAACTGGCATCGATGCATTGACCAAATCCACCTTTCACGGCAATCCCATACCTATCAACGTGACGTTGGCGACGCTCGGCTCCATCATTGGAGTAGCTCTCGTCACCTATGTCACAGTGCAGACATATCGGATGCACAAGGCACTGATGGAGGATGACCTGTGGACAGTCACCAACACAGACGCAGACACCGTCAGCGTACTAGATAGTCTTCTCGAGGAGGATGAAAATCCAAACTACGGGAGTGTTGCGACACAGACCCCACCGAGGCAGTCGTACGATTACTAAATTGTGTGGTTGAATGATGCACATGATAGAAAAAGGGAATGCTAAAATAACGAATCATAGTAAGGGAGGGCCATGTTCTCTTTACCGTAACGGTCTTCGATTCGTTTCCTTCCAGCTGGCCTGTTCGTGAGAATATCCTCAACCGCTGAGGTTTAATATAAACTTTTGCTAGCCTGCGACACGTACACTGAGCTCAAGATGGTATTTTATGTCTATTAATAGATTACTTGTCTTGTTATACCTTATTTATATTGTATTTAACTGCATTGTTGCATATGGCTAGTACTTGTGACGTTTTACCCCATCCATAAATGAGGTTGAACAATGCCCTTCTGATGTATCCTTGACACATCTTATTGATCAGCCGCACTATGCTATCATGGTACTTTTGTAATTCTATTGAATAGCGTTTTCCGCGTAAGGATTGTATGGGTAATTTCGATGGACGGGCAGAATCTTCATAATGGGGGAAGGAATCCTATCCTCCTCTTCTCAACAGCAACAAGTACGTACATAAAGGAAAGAAAACTATTCAAGCAAGCTCATCCGGTGGAAACAGATAAGATACAATCATGCAAGTATGAGGATGTGGAGCAAAGTGACAATGAACAAACTGGAATTCGAGTGCTTGAAGGGGGGTATAAGCGATGGGAACGCAACTCCAGAGCTAACATAAAACACGAAAGACGGAGAAAAGGGGAGGCACAATACAACTCAACATTATAATCCATCATTATATGATGCAAAGGCCATTCGCGAGCACCATTCTCACGGCGAACCCAGAGAATCAATCTTGGCATAAAGCTCACTAGGGTCCTCAAAGACGTACCATATGTTCTTTGGTATGCCCTTGAAAGCCTGTTCGAACCGCTCCTCTGTATTCCTACCAGAATCTAGCTGAGCAACGCCGGTCACTTTGCGAATGAAGATGGCCCCGATCCATTTGGGGTGTTTGCGATACATCTCGGCGTACGATTCGGGATCTTTTTGGGTACTGTCTCCGATGCATATAAACTTGCGCTTGGGGAACCACTCGTGCACTTTATCCATTCGGCTAACCTTGTACGCTTGTGTACCCTGAGTAAGGTTGGCGAGAAAGCCAGCCAGATTCATCCATGATGCTTCACGCAGGATAAGGGTGCCGGCGGGATAATAAGCTTCACGGAACTCGCGAAGGAAAGGGTACAGGTTGTATGGCGATGCAGAGAGATACCAAAAAGGTGGGTTATTGAGCTTAGACTTGATATGCTGATATAGTTCTGGCATACCCTTGATTGGCTCTGGGTCCTCGGTGAAGGTCGTGGTCAAGATCCCTGTTGGAGAGGCAGTCAAGGTTTTCTTGATCGTATCGTCAACATCGCTAATGACGGCCCAACCCTTTGGTGTGGCGAAGATGGTGTTCATGGTGGTGGCATCGGCATTTAGAGCTTTGGACGTAACGACTTGGCCATCCTGGTAATCGTGGCCGGGGACAGCCAACTCATCGCTACTGATGCCGTCGCGCCCGCTGGGACCAAGGCGCGTTTTGACGCCTTGCAAGTCGAGTTGGACTACGTGAGCTGGGAGGATGGAGTCGACTAGAGGCTGTAACCTTTTGGCAATGGTGGCTTCGGTCTTGTCATCCTTGGTTGCTCCGATCTTATCAATGATAGAGGCAACAGCTTTGGAAAGGTCCTTGCCACTGTTCTTGACAAAGTAAGCGGCTACAAATTCGGCTTTCCAGCGGCCGAGTTTGTTCTGGTAGGCGGTGTTGTCGAAAAGCCAGACATAGTCGGTCTTGGGGTCTACCTTTGAGTAGAAAGGATTGCGGGAGCCCAGGTAAGAAGTGAGGCTGTCCTTGAGCGAATACTGGAAGCGGGCGGTGAGGTCCGGCATGTCTTTCTCGCAATCGGGAAACTTTGCTGCGGTACGGAACTCGCGCTCGTCTTCGGTTTCCTGGTAAAGTTGTTGAGCATGGCGAGCTCTTACCAAAGCAGGGGGTTGAGTCATTTTGAGGATGGCGATGGTGATGGTGACGGTGACGGGAGTCTAAGGCGTGTGTAGGTCAGAAGGAGGGTGTTTTGCACGAGGTGGGCAGAGGCTATAGGCACCTAGGTAGGTGTGAGGTAAAGGCTGCTAGTTAGTAGCAGAGTGGTGGCAGGAGTCATTTTATGCCTTGGCTTGGCTGCTTGGCCAATGGGTGGAGGCAGGCGGAGGGCGTGTTTGACGTGTGCAGCGGGAAGGTGGGTACATGCATATATATAGCAGTTACATACATGATCCAAGTACACAGGCAAGTTATGTAGGTAGTTAACTATGTAATCTGTACATAAGTGACAACAACGTGAGATAATGAAGTCGAGTGCATAACTATGCACCTTGAAGTGGTTCGCGGTGCTGCTGTTTTGCGTATCAATGTAGTATAGAGGACAGTAGTTACCATACAATAGGTACACAGCTACCTAATCTAACGATGACGTGTGACTAGTGGTGAAGACGAGACGAAACAAGTTCCCAAGCTACATAACTTATGGCAGAGGGAACAAGCCAAGATTGATGAGCGGTGGCGGAGAGCGGGTGACGCCGTGACGGGTGACGGGTGACGCTTCGAGATGAGATCGACGCGGGGATAGACGGCAGTTTAAAAAAAGTCGCTGGGGTTCAAACATTGTTGTGTCACGAACATTTGGATGCATCGATCCATCCATCACATAGGCGTGCAAGTGATGATGGCACGTGAGCCCCGGTCCTTTAGATTACGTCACGGTATGTAAGTAGGTAAGCACCTAGGTAACTTTAAGATGAGTTACATGTACATGCCTTTGTACAACTGCCGGCCATCTGGTTAACTAGTGCCTCGCGTATCAGCAGGCAGAGGCGTAGATATTTTATTTTTTTGGCTTTCTTTTCCAGCATGAGTTATTTTGACTAGGTAGTTATTGCCTAGACTACCTTGTAAGTAGTTATGCATATGTAATAATCTAAATGATTAACTATAGATATGTACAAACTATGTTGTAATGTATGCAGGTACAGTCCTTGTTGCCAACATGCGTCCTGAGAAACCATGATACTTGTTCAGTAGATATTTTGTACTGTGGATATGGATTATTCAGTCATCATGGTCCGTTCAAAAAGCTTGCGCGTGGTGGGTGCAGTGGTAGAGACATACGCCATCGCTCACGAACTGCTGTACGCGTACTGTTTTCTTGGTATTTCTCACATACGTTAGCTACCTAGTCTAGCCTCGTCGCCACCCTCCCTCATGGTGTATGTACATGTATGTACGCGTTATACTCGCTCACTTAGGTAGGTGGTATATGTATATATGAGTTCGAGGAGCACGTTGAAGAAGACGTCTTTGCCGCTGCGAGCAAAAGAAAGTTTGAGCCTGATTGATGTATGTTGTGAGATTTACAGTCACCTCTTTCTTACGATACTACATACATGGTAACTTACTTAAGGCTACATACATTTTCAGTTTGAGGCTGCACCGCCCCGACCCTTCCCCAAACAAAGCACAGCACCGTCCACTGCCGTCCACCGTCCGTGCATGGCCTCTTCGACCGCCTCTCGACAACAATCACCGCCGGCCAAATCGAGCTGCTTTGCTTTCTAATAATAAATACCTGGCCTCGCCTCTCCTCGAAAAATTAACATTGACGACCTCCCTTTGTCCATCGAGTGGGCTTTGCGCCAGGTTGCCTTGCATCTACCTACGTCTGTCTCTGCCTCTGCCTCTGCCTCTGCGCCTGCCTGCCTGTCTGCCCCGCTAACTTACCTCCAGTAGGCTGCCACTCAACTACTACTACTACTACTACTACTACTACTACTACTACTACTACTACTACCCACTTGCCTGCCATTGCCCCCCTCCCAGTCCCTCCGTCAACATGGTTCTCAAGAAACGCCTCACGAACCTTGGAAGTCTGATCAAGCGGCAGAACTGTGAGCCCACCTCCCAACGCCGTGCCAGGCTAGACTGCTCTGAACCCGCTCATTAACACCCTTGTAGCCACTGATGACGGCCCGCCGGTCGAAGGAGACGCTGATACCCCCGAGGCCAATGTCGCAAGGGGCGTGGTGAGCTTCTGTTCCCTCATGCCAACCTTCTGAACCAAGCTGAGCTGACTGTGCGACAGAGATCCTTTTGCGAATCCGGTGCAGCAAACTCAGTGAGTCCCCCGCGCATAGCACCCATGCATTCCAATTCACATAGTAACCGTGTCTGTCTAGGGCGAGGAGGTTCTACATTTGCCCACCATAGTCGAGTCGGCCGTCGCAAGTCCCGGCGCCGCAGCTTCTGCTGCCACCCAAATCCGCAAGTTCCTCTCCAAGGAGAACTACGATCGTCCGCACGCCCAGTACAATGCCGTGATGCTCATACGAATCCTCGCCGACAACCCAGGTCCCTCCTTCACCAAGAATCTAGACAAGAGCTTTGCCGATACCGTCAAGCATCTGCTGCGAAATGGACGCGACCCAAGCGTGGCCCAGATCCTGCGCGAGACGCTGGATGCTCTCGAAAAGGACAAGGCCTACGATACAAACCTGAACGCCATGTTCGCCATGTGGAAGAAGGAGAGGCAGCTCATGGCGAATGCAGCCAAATCATTTGGTCCCAGGACTATGAATGCACCACCATGGTCCGGTCAGCATCAACCGCGCGGAGGTCACGGCGGTCATGGCGGAAATTATCCAATGTCGAATACCCTTCCCCCACCCATAGAGTTGGCATCCCGGATCGAGGAAGCTCGCACATCTGCGAAGCTTCTCCTACAACTCGTGCAGTCCACTTCTGCGCATGAGCTTCTCGGTAATGATCTAGTCAAGGAATTCTCGGAACGGTGCATCGCAGCGCAACGAAGCATCCAGGCCTACATCAACTGCGACAATCCCGCTCCAGATGATGATACTATGCTCACATTGATCGAGACCAACGAACAGCTCTCGCTTGCAGCGTCAAAACACCAGCGCGCTATTCTACAGGCCCGCCGTGCACTCGGTGCTTCGCCATCGCCCCCGGTGCCTAACCTGACAAGCAACCCCTTGCCGCCCATAGGCGTGAGTGCCACATACACTCCTCCGCAACATGCTGGATCCCAAAACGAGGCGCCCATTCTCCCGCCGCTCAATGCAACTTCAGAGGAGCAGAAGAGCAAAGGAGAAGGGCCCAAGACAAGCTCGTCTGCGTTGCCCCTTGCTCTACAAGTAGGGCAAAAGTCCACCTCACGCGCAGAGCCCGACGACGACCCATTTGCGGATCATCATTCCTCTGGATATACGGCACCAGCCGCGGGACCACCTCCACGCCGAGTAGATGACGATGACTCGCCGGTGAACGGCTACACGGGGCCTCCATATAACCCTGGATTCCAATCAACACCATCCTACCTGGGCAGACAAGAGAGCTCTGCAAACAACTTGACCATGCATGGAGCCGGTCAGCCACCAGTACCAGAGGAGGGAAATGGCACACGCGAAGACGCGGCGCGCAAGGGGGCGGCGGCGGAGGAGCAGTCGAAAACGCATGGGCGAGTTGATAGCGATGTGAGCCCCATCACGGAGCGTGCTACGGTAACATATCGGTACTAGGGTTAACGATGGGCTTCCTACCCTTTTGGTGTGGTATGCGGTGCGTGAGAGGGGTTGCGGGGGGCTCGTGTTGGGCCTGAGGGCCATTTGAAGGGAGGGTGGGGGCAGTGGCGGTTTGCTTTTGCTTTGTTTTTCCCATTTCTGGTGTATATTCCCGTGGAGCGTTACATATGTACGTGTTTGTGTGTGTGTGCCTGTTTCTGTGTCGAAGAAAGGGAGGAGAAGCGAACTCGCCGGCAGTCTTTATTTTATTATACCAAATACCAATTTCGCTTTGTCAGTTGAGTACATGTATGTAACCAAGTATTTATGTAGACATGCGGTACGCTGCGCTACGCTGGCTTTGTCTAAGCGTGGGGACGTCATGCTGAAGTCTTTGACTGAAGGCCAGGCCAACCTAACTAGTTGATGGAACATTATTACTAACGTTGAAAACCCACCACAGTCGGCCAGTTCGTCTGTTTTCTTCCTGCCCATGCCTGCCGACGCTCGCACAGTCGGCCTGGGAAGATTTCCATGGCGCATCCGCTCCCACAATGCGTGGACACCGTCATCATAGGTGTGTACATGTACATTTCAAGACCAACAACATCAATGGTGGTGCATTGCACTCCCTCCATCATCAGGGCTGATTAAGCATTCCCCCCACGACTAGGAAACGGCCCCTCCGCCCTCATCTTGTCCTACATCCTGCACGGTCACATCCCCTACTACACCGCCCGGCACCATGATGCTATCCTGGACCAGAAGCTTCAGAACAACAAAAATCTTCTCGGCCTCACCCCCCATCTCTACGACCATTTCCTCGCTTCTCTGCGCTACTCGACCCAGGCCCTGCCCGTGAACACGCTCCTTGACACTCTCATCCGTCCTAATGCAGATACAGAGATCAATCCGACGTCGTGCGTTGAATGGCGTTATGAACCTGAAAAAGCCATCCCCCACATTGTGATTGGCGATGCTCCCCGGCCTGGCGGGCAGTGGGCCGACACGCCCGTCTCTGCCACCGCCGCCACGGCCTCCCTGAGCTATGCAGAGCAGCTGAGTCTGCCTGGCTATTCCTACGCTCAACATTTGGCAGCAGCCGCCCAAAAGACCGCTTCCTGTGATTTTGTGCGTCCAACTCGCTCCGAGGTCGCTGACTATCTAAGTGCCTATCCGAGCGCTGTAGGCATCTCCGATGCCATCTACTCCGATACAAGGGCAGACAATGTGTACAGGGAATCAAATGGGTTTGTCATCGGGTCACTGGGCACGCACTGTCAACATCTCGTCTTAGCTTCGGGTATTTTCACAGTTAACCTTCCCCCACCACCTCTCCTCGATCCAGTTGCTCGACTCAACACACGTAGCAAACCCCTTTTGGTCATCGGCTCCGGATTTTCCGCTGCAGATGTCATCATATCCGCGCCTCTGGACCGCAGAATTATTCACATATTCCAATGGGCTCCGGAAACACGACCCTCGCCGTTGCGGAGCTGTCACCATACCGCTTATCCCGAATATGCATCAATTTACAGGCAAATGAAGCTTTCTGCCATCGCTAATCACAAAAAGCCACCGCTAAACTCGCCTCTTCGCCGTCGGAAGTCGAGCTCCCCCTTCATTCAACGCGACTGGTCCTCCACATATGAAGGCTTCCCAAACGCCGAAATTATTGACGTTTTTGCCACAGCGACCGAGGCTTCGGCAATCGTGACTATTCGCCTTGCCTCGGGTGAGGATGTGAAATGTGAAGTTGGTGGTCTCGCATATGTTGTTGGCCGTCGTGGGACTCTCGACTTCCTCTCTCCGGCCCTCCGCGCAGAGGTCTTGGAACCTACCAATGCCCCCATTTCACCAATGGATGCTACTACTTCACCGACACTAATATCCGGTCGCACGATGCGGTCCAAAGTAGAAACATCTCTTGAAGTCGCCAAAAATGTTTTCATCATCGGCAGTTTAGCGGGCGATTCGCTCATCCGACATGCAATTGGAGGATGTGTGTTCGCCGCTGGTCGGATCATGCATGCCATTCCACCCACCTGTTCTCCCTCTACTACGGTTCCGGCATCTCCGCCCTCGACATCTCGATCCATTTCACCGTCTTTAGACTCAGACAATAGCTTTGGATTGTCTTGCACGAAAGAAGACCAGAAGTTTGCCGCTGATGGACACGAGGATTTACATTTGGACAGACGGAAACTAATGCGTGCAGTAGAGGTGGTGAATGCCGAGAACTTGTTCTGGGTCGGGTCGGGATGGTGGGCGGGAGGGCTAGGACCTGGTACTCTGGAAGTATAGGTGTTCGCCACGCTTTTGTTACATTAAGAACGTCTTCTAGAATTTACTTTCGCAGGTCCATATAGGTGTATAAGCATAGAGATGAGTACGCAAGTACTTCTGAATTTATTATCAAGGCTGAACACAGCATTACCTCCACCCACATGTATCAGGCAGTACGGGGCTGCACTGGCTTGTTACCTCTGTGTACAGTCCCTGCTCCCTTGAACTATCAATATGTCTCAGGAATTCAAATCACAACTCAGCATCTCCCAAATCTCGGGACCGTTGCCCACTCCGGGATCTCTTTCTGATGGAATGAAGAGGCGCATATATGTGAAATCAGATCTAACAACCAAAGTGGGCTGCAAAGAATGGGGAACCGGGTGGCCTATATGCTACGCCCACCGCCGCAACTTGAAAAATGACTCACGAAGAAATATGAAGAGTACGTTGACTTCAAAAAGAAGAAAAAAATGCCGTTTGATATAAACCAACTTATCTGGGAAGTAAAGAAAGCATCTAGGTGCCTAAAAGTGATCAATGATCTGATGATTCCAGTGCCGTCTACATCCCCACAATATCTAGCACACCCGCTGCTTTGAAATGTTTCTGCCATTGAGCCTTTGTGCGCCCTATTGCCGACATAAACGCTATCATATCCATATCCCACATCCCTGGGAAATTGTATTTGGCATTGGAAATTTCCTACATAGCGAGGAATGCTGAGTTTTTGTCCATGTCTGCATTTCCATTGGCAACATCTAGGAGAAGTAGTTAGCCTTTGCTAAGCGGAAAACCTTGTATCACGCCCTCTTTTAATAGAAACCAATGTACCCAATTCGGTCGGCTTCCGCAGTCAACCTCAAAGAAGGTTTGCATAAGCCCGAGCTCCCTAGGATGATGCTCTGATAGCCACGTGATTATGTGTATGTCCTTCAAATCAAAAGCCGAAATAGACCGTTTTCGGCACCTTTAGTAGTAAGTTTTGCGCAAAAACTTGGGGAATTAAATCAACCCCAAAAGCCCGATGTCATCACTACCACAAAGCTCAATACGAATTAACTTCCGCGTAGAACTCACATTGTCTCCACCATGCCATTCATGATTCTTGTCACCTGATTCGGTCCATATTTAATGATTGCGGTTTCTAGCACGAAATCACTTGCCCGTAAAAGTCGTTCCACTCCTCGCGTCAGTGTGTCCGATCCAACCATTCAATACATTTGCGCACTACTTGGCCAATTCGTTATTTGCCCGCGACTATTACGCGTGCAAGTGCGGTTAATATCACAGGCCCAACATCCACTATTCTCTGGAATAGTTAAAGGTCTGAACACACCCAAACAACTACGAATCATAAATGCAGTCTATAAGAGTAAGCCTTTGGGACCATGTTCACATCAAATCTCAAGTATTTAGATCAACCTCTAATAAATGTACGAGATTAGTAATAGCATCGTTCGGTTTTTCAAGCATTATTATAATGCAAATTCTGTGACAGATTTTATCATTACAACAATTCAACCCTCTCGCTTTCAGGAAGAGCGCCGTTATTTACCATTCCCTTAGCATAACGAAGTTTATCTCTAGCTCCTTCAAATGTGGAAGACATTGTGCGGGTAGAATCGTTAATTAGTGGGCCAGTGATGATGTCGGCCATATGGAGTTTCAGAAACGATTTGGGGGCAGCTTTCTATTTCCCTTGTCCCCGGGGACAGCTTCCATTTTCGCCCCTAGGGGTAACCTAACCCTACCTTAGTGGTACGTTCAGGGACATAGTAATGCATGTATATATGCATGTCTGTCACAAGTCATTGGTTTTGTGTTCAACCCTACATTTCTCCGAACCAATGCAGTATTAGAGATGCCGTCAACTAATCCGTGTACGCCATTTCTTGCCGCTTGACTGTATTATTTTAGCATTCTAGCTAATTAACCCGATTGTGACAGCGGAGACAACGTCCCTATAATTTATAATCCACTCTAAGAAAGTACACACACGACTTTGGACCTTGAGGCTGTTTTAGCAATTCGCTTGGCAACTACGGCAGATAGAATTCTACGTAACGAAGCGTTAAATGACGAGTAAAATCTTGAATCGCAATAACGAAATACTTTAACGAGAATTTCGGGTTTGTTAGAGCCCAGTAAATACGTAAGTATGCTGTTGGTATACATACGGAAATTATGTGTTACAGTAGGCTCAGCTGGATAAATGTGACCGAGGTACCACCGCTACCCAAAGGAGTTAATTTTGAACATTTCATCAAGAGATGGATCACAAGCTACCTCGGCCAGAGAAAAAAATTAGGGTAGGAAGTAGTAGCGAAAGATATTTCACCCTGTTAAACTCTCACCCCAGTGCACAAACCAATGAAATCTTACACGAAACGTTAGTAGGTACTACACAGGGTTAGTTGCTGCCAGCCACCTCTTGGCTCAGCCGCAATCGCAACACACAGACTCGAATTAAAGAGAAATATCGTAACTACCTAGTATTCATTCCATAGAGTCCAACACCGTTGCCCTTAGTGGGGTCTGTGCGATACCCACCTACTTACTCGAAACCTTAAACACACTTAAATCACCTTCTAAGATGTCCCTTAGAATGAAAAATAACTTCTACAACTTGAACTTACTGTATGCGGCTACTGCATAAGCAGATAAGTGCGATATCGCTGTCAACTGTTACGGGATGCTGAAGACAGGTAGGTACATTTATACTTACTATACTGCCACTGACAAAAGTAACAGACCCACCCCCCTCCCTCCCCTGCCATTTTTCTACAGGGGAGTTAACTATGGTTTTTGTATAAGAGCAGAATGTTTTGTATAAAAAGAACCAATTGTACACCCTTGATCACACCCGGTTTCAGTATGGCAGGGGAGGGGGGTCTGTTACTTCTGTCAGCACTGGAGTACATACGGTGTAGTAGAACAGATGGGTAGGGAAATTGCCGACCCACAAGGCCAAGAGATGAATCGACACAGCTCCAGTTGGATACTAACTCGTTTTGAAATGCTTGTTCAACAACCTCAGTTTGCTCAACGGCCTGAGCTCATGCTCGTTGAACGGCCTCAGCTGCGCCTTGTCTCCTCGCAGGAATCCAACACCGCTTCTCTGGATTCCAGTTCTGTGATGCTTCACCGTATAAAAGCAGTGCATCTGCGCTGCATTCTGATATCTATCATCACATTCGCTTCCCTATCTTCCACGCTCGCTTCGTTCCATTCTGCGCTCACTTTGCATTCTTCTGAACTTTCTTCTCATATCTCATTCTAAGCATCATTTCCAGAAGTCATCTTTTGACTCTCCAAATCCTTTCGAATATTCATTTACAACTTCCTTTCTCTCTGAGACCTTCCATCGATACCAAAAGCACGATGATCTTCAAAACTGCCGCACTATTGCTCGCTTCCGCTTCTATCTTGGTAGAAGGGTCCGTCATTCCTCGGGAGACCGACTACCTCAATGAGGGTGTTTTGCTCGCCAGGTGCAAGACTTACGCTCAGTTCCCTGGTAACTCCGGGGAAAAGCCTCTCAGTGTACAAAGTGTAGCATACTACAATCAAGTAAGTGATACGACCTTGACGTGGATACGTTCCATTTCATAAGATGTTTACATTTTATCATAGTTGGTCGACGCTCCCAACAGCCTTTTCCTCCCGGGCACTGCTACCGATGGCGCCGGTAAGGTCTACGACAGCGAGGAGATAGACTGGACAACCGGCAAGACCGACAAACCCATTACTGCCAGCATTCAGAACACCGGGCCATTCAAAGTCTGGGATCTGACTAACAAGGGAGATCCCAAAACCGGTGCAACAGGCTCTGCTACACTTAACGGCAAAGATATGCGCTGCTATGTTGCCGACAAGGATATTGCCGCCATCTGGAGAAATACGATGGACAAGGCCCGCGTAGGAAAGCCCAGATTCACCGACTGCGCCGCCGATTACGTCTGCACGCGCTCATCCCGCAAGGTCCGCCGCACGAACTTCGAATTCTCAGAGGACACACTCGACGTGCTCATCTCTGTCACTGAGTCCCCAATGGAACCACAAGTAGAATTGATTCGCGGCTACCTTTCAGACGCTCTTGGAAACCTCACATCTGTGTACAAGCCCGACATCGTGAAAAGCACTGGTGAACTCAAGATCGTGTCAGCAGATGCCAAGTTGGCGGTGGAGTTTAAAATGCAAGACATCAAAGGCGACGCAAATTTTGATTCCGAGCGTATGAAGAACATCCAAAACCAGCTCGTCCAGAAGCTGGTTAACAAGCTTTTCTCCGATAAGGGCAAGCCGGACTGCAAGATGGGCTTTGGAGCGCAGTACGCCACTTGTGCCTATCCCTTCAAATTCCCAAAACAGATCTATATCGCGAGCCAGGTGGCCGAACAGCAAGAGATGGATTGGCAGCCTAAAGACGAGATCACGATTGTTGCTATCAGTCAGGCCAAGAACGCAAAGTGCGAGCAGAACAAAGCGTTCGCGGATGCTATGTCCGTGATCTTTGGCTTAGCCACCGCGCCGGTCGGTGCATGGGGTGGTGCTGTCGCTGGTGCTGTTGTGGGAGACTTAGGCATGGTATTTGGCAAGGTTGGGGGTGCGGCCTGTTAGTGAAAAGCTTCCATGGCGCCATATTATAGTTTGGTTATCTTGTACCGTAGAAACTCGAAAATAAGGGACACAGCTGTAGAGTCTTCCTAACCAGGTAAGGCGTTAAGCTAGCTTTTTTAGAATTAATCTAGCTTTTAAAGGTGTGATGGGCCTGGCCGACACCACATGTTCGGACATTACGTGACCTAGTCACGTGACTCAGCTCGGCTACTATAAACATATACCCGCGTAGGCTGGCAAATGGGTATAGTATACCTAGGGGTTAAGTATAGGTTAGGTTAGGGTTACGTAACCTATAGGTATAGGTTAGGTTAGGGTCGCATAGGCTAATAGTAATAGTTAGGTTAGCTTACTAAGACCTTAACTCTAACCTAACTATTACTATTAGTCTATGCGACCTTAACCTAACCTATACCTATAGGTTATATAACTCTAACCTAACCTATACCTAACTCTTAGATCTTATATTTAAATATAATAAATAATATATAAATATATATTTTTATAAGGATTTTTTTATTATAGATAGTTATTATAGTTATATATTAATTAAATAAAAAAAAACTACTTTAAAAAATTAAAATTTAAAAAAATTAAAAAAAACTTAAGTTATAATAGGGTCTTAGTAAGCTAACTTAACTATTACTATTAGCTTATGCAACTCTAACCTAACCTATACCTATAGGTTATATAACTTTAACCTAACCTATACCTATTACTAGCATATAAAAAATAAGTATAAGTTAGGTTAAGGTTAGGGTATTTAGGCTAGCAAATAGGTATAGGTTAAGTTAGGGTTAGGTTTAATTATGTAATACCTTAACTCTAACCTAACTTATACTTATTTTTTATATGCTAGTAATAGGTATAAGTTAGGTTAAAATTATATAACCTATAAGTATAGGTTAGACTAGTAAATAGGTCTGGGTTGGGTCTAGGTTTGGGTCTTATGTAATCTAGGTTAGGTTAGGGTTGGGTTATATTACATAAGACCCAGACCTAGATCTAACCTAGACCTAATTTTTTTGCAAATCTTAGGTATAGGTCTAGGTCTTATATAATCTAGGTTAGGTCTAAGTTAGGTTATAATTAATAAGTAATTTTTAGTTTCTTTGCTTATAAAAGTAGTAATTTTTAAAATACGTCTAGACTTTATAATTTAATAGGTTTATATTATAACGTAATCGGCATGCGAGTCGATCAGGCATGCGAGTCGATCACTTCTTTTACTAACAAAAAAAGGCTATGCGTAACTGTGCATCTCCCTTATTACACTATAATAAATTATAAAATTTTAAATATAAGCTTATAAGTATACTATCTATAATATACTTTATTTTTAGAAAATTTAAATAAGTAGGTTTAGAGATATTAAAAGGTGGGGGCTAAAAAAAGGAAATTTTATTAAAATCTAATATATCTCTAGAACCACTTAGTTAATATTTCTAAAAATTTAAATCTAGATTATTTATAATAATATTTATAATATATAAAAGTTTTAGAATTTATTATAGTATAATAAAGGAGATGCACGGTTACGCACGGCTTTTTTTTGTTAGTAAAAAAGGT